>QKZZ01000527.1:0-13924 GCA_003521265.1 Cetradonia linearis
CCCTCGAAATCAACAAAATGCCTCGCCATCTCCGGATCCCCTTCGTCACCAATAAGCGTCCATTCTTCGTCATTGATGCTACTGCCGGCGGGGAGTTCGAGGTCAGCGGCAAGGTTGGCGCGACGTTTGATTTGGGATTTGGCGTAGTCGAGGTCGCGGTAGAGGGCTTGGATTGCGGTTGCTACGCCGTCTTCCTGTGGGGTGGTTAGTAAATGGGAGAAGTGATTTGGTCGGAAGGGGTGAGAGAGGGGTGATTTACCTTCCGGATCTGTTCTCCCAACACCTTGGCCTTGTTGATCATCCGCTGGCTTTTCGTCGCTTCCCATAACGCCCTGCTGAGGACGCTAGCATTTGTTTTTCTCACATAAATGCCCACACCTAGGTCCTCTACTCTTGTCCCATAGAAGAATTGGTCCCCAAAGAATGGTTTCACGATAGTGGGAATCCCAGCGCGCAGACTTGCGCCAGTGGTACCGGCACCGCCGTGGTGCATCGCTGCATCAATTTGTCTGAAAAGCCATTCGTGTGGTGCGGATTGAATGTGGTGGATCTCTGGCGGTAGAGGCACCTCAGGTTCTGTAGATCCCTTTTTGTCCAGTCGATCAGACCAGCCTTTGGAGAGGATGCAGCGGACATGGGCCTTCTGCACCGCCTCGACTATAGTTTTCGTAAGAGCAGCGGAATCGGGAACTGTTATTGATCCGAAACCTATGTAGACGATCTTCTTTTCGTCAACCCGAGCTTTGGCAATAAAGTCTGTCAGAGGTCGGGGTGGTGTCCATGCTGAGCCTTCGTCGAGGAACCAGTATCCTGTGATATGGATCCAGTCTCGGTAATCGAGCGGGGGAGGCACGACGTGAGGGCTGAAGTTGTAAAGAAAAGGAACGGCGTTGGGCTGCATCTGATGGAGGCTTGTGCTCCGCAAATCGAGCTGCTCTTTGCGCCAGCGGTTTATTTGGCCCGCGCTAGCCTTCCAGAAGACATTATCAACCATGACATAAGTCATTAAATTATAGTTACCTCCCAATTTACGTTCAGGGACGGCGAAGGCGTGAGGATAGGTTTTAGTACGAGTCCAAGGCATGGTGAAAGCCCTGAAGTACGGGATACCAAGTGCTTCCGCAATGTGAATGCCGGCCATAGTGCTAGGACTTTCGATGAGTATATCTGTGTCTTGGCATGCTTTCCAAGCTGTTTTAAGGAGTCCGTCAAGCCAACCTCGAAATTTGGTGGTGGCTTCTCTTAAGAATGAGTATGTGAACATCCCATGTTCCACGCAAATTCTCATGAGCTCAGCGGGATCACCGGCAATGGGTTCAAAGTCTATGCCGTGCTTCCTGATCCAGTCTCCGAACTCAGCATGAGTCGCAATCCTGGGTCTGTGTCCTTCAGCCAACAGGCCTTTACAAAGCGCGATATAAGGTTGCACATCGCCTCTTGAGCCAATGGTTAGACATGTTATTCGAAATGACTCGGTAGGCTTAAAGTTGAGAATTGATGCTCGAGGGTCATCAAATTTTAGTATTGGTGAATCGTGGGGACTCAATGTGTCCTGGCCTGAGTCTGGCACCTTGTTTGCTTGCTCATTTTGGCCCTCTTGTCTCGCCTCCTGTAGCTGTTGGTACTCAACTTTCGCAATCTCAGCCTCGTCCCTGTCTTCTTGCATTAACAAACCCGAGGCTTCTAACGGCATTGACTCTAAGAGATCGTGAAGAGTGACATTGCAATCATCTCGGTCCTCCGCCTGATTGAAGTGAAAGAACAACTCTTCATGGCCACGAACGACGATGACAAGCGCAGAATAACCAAGTCTGGTGTCTTTATTGACATTCTCAATGTCTCTGATAGGTAGTATCAATTTGGTTTTGGCGGTTGGGATGGCGCTTCTAAAGCAGAAATATCTGTTGCTGATATATATCTTGCCATAAAGAGGTAGTATGCGGTGCAGGAATCCAAAATACGTTGCCAATAGTCTTTCAGATGGTGGGAGAGAAAAGTGGGCCCTGAAATTGTCTCCGTAGTTTGCTGGATCTCCCTCACCCTCGTCGTCAGGATCTTCGAGTCTGTCATCGGACAGTGGGCCTTCTTTCTCGCCATAGTGTCTTCGGCCACCAGCCCACATTCCCGACACTTTTTCTACATAGCCCATAGATTCGGTAGCCAGCAAGTTGCTCATTCTCTTTGACCGAGAACGAATATAGCCTGCAATGCTAGCTGCCCTCTGTAAAGGATAAGCGCTTGCTTTAAAGATCTGCTGTATTGCTGGCGAAGAGTCGGCTTGAGAAAGGCCACTCTTTTCCGAATGCAAGCCTCGTTGAACCTCCGTGTCACTGTGACCAGTCTGTGATCTTGATGGTGGATGAATCTTGACATGTGCAGTGCTGGAATGTCTATGCGTAGAGTCGAATGACCGTCCCCGCTTGTCGATTTTGGGACGGGGCAGAGGTTTCTGAAGTTGATGAATGGTCGGAGCCTGAAACACATCGCTGCGATCTAGGATCTGGCTTCCAGAAGCTTGTGTGTCATTACTTGAAAAATTGGGCGCAGAGGATTCGGTACATTGTTCAAGTGAGTGGACAAACGAATCGGTCGATCCTTGTGGTGCTAATGGGGAATCCTGCGACTCTTTGTTGTGACTAGTCAATCTGTTTCTGCTTTCACTAGCACTTCTTCTGCTTTGATCAAAACTGGCGCGACTGAAGTCTCTAGTAGAAAGATCCATACTTTTCCGACCGATATCCATACTGCGTCTACCCCAGTCACCGCTTACACGAGGACTGTCTTGACTGGCGCCCACTTGGGCTATAGGTAACAGAGTGGCACGGACGCTCTCATGAAGTACTGGAGTTCCTAGTTCTACAGAGCTATCGCCTCGAAGCTCGTATTGCTTTCGACTCCTTGGGATGCGGGATCTATCACGAGAACGAGCCTCTTCGCCAGCTGGTGAGAGAGAGAGAAAGTCTTGAGGTATCTTTTGTGCAGCGGTGTCAGCCACCATTGTGCGCAAGACATTCAGGGCATCTTGTCCAAAGCTGAAGAAGGAAAAAAAATACTGAGTTTCGGTTAGTGGTCGAATTTTTCTCATGAGTAGTCTCTCATACCTCGTCAACAGCATAGGTGTCATCGCTATGAACGACACTGACCTTCAACGTCTCGGCGAAATCGATGACTCGACTTTCCTCAATATCAATCACATTCTCGATTGGAAGAGAAATTTTGACGCTATCGCCGTCATTGTGAGATCGGAAGATGACCTTTTGGAGGGTCTTGACCCACTCCTTGGCGCTAACGCTGCTGTCTGCTCTGAAATGATATACTCTTTTATCTGTGACGACAGAGAAATCGTTGGTGTCTTTGCCTTTCTCTTTGGAATGTGTAAGAGAGGCAGATATACCGTACTGCAGGTCTATATTTCCGCTTGGAAAGTAAGTATTTAATGGATCGGTGTAGTATGATAGAACGTCTCCTTTCAACGTGAACCAGTAGCGATTATATTTGGGATTGTGTCTACCTCTTTTAGATAGATGTCCGGACTTAGCGACGACATGCTGGTTCGACATAAGCACACTTCAGTATCACGAGCTAGGCTCAGGGACATGGTTGCTCACAGATTTCTTGGCTAGGTATGCGTAGAAGCATATATGTTTCTGGGTGATATACATATAACCTTGAAGTAGTACGCTTCGCAAAAACCAACATGGGTATTCTGTCAACAGATGAGTGGTGGGTAGAGCACGGCAAGGTGGTCCGCCATACCAGATATAACCTCCTCCGGATTCTCAAACCCAAATATTTCCATTAGTCGCGTACGGAGACTAGTTGGGCTACCAATATCTTGATCCTCTTTAGCAGGACTTTTGTCCGCATCTTGTAGTTGGATCGTTGGACTTAACTTCGCCTGTGCTTCCAGCATCTTGCTCATCACTGGTGCATCGCGCGGTGTGATGCCTTTCGGGCTCTCCACCTCGGGAGCAGCTTTCTTCGATGGTAGCCAAACACTTTGAGACATGTAGTTCTTCTCCTTGATCGTCTTTAAACTCAACTTTGGTAAGTGGCGAAAGCCTCTCCCTTCTACTGACTTCTCCTGCTGTCTCTTGGACTTCGTCCTCGGAGTGGTATTATCCATTCCTTTGCCCAACTGCTCTTCATTACTGGGTGGCTTGGTTGAAGCCTGATCATCGTCTTCGCTGTCGCTACTCTCTCCTTCAAAACGTGCATGGAAATCGACTTTCGAGCCAGCCGCAGCGATCATAGAGAAGACTGATTGATTCATATAGGGTCCAGACTGGCCCTTGGGAGCTGTGACATCTTCGTCCACATCGTTCCCTTCTTTGAGGCGGTCTGGGAACTGCACTGAAGAAGACCGCATAGGCTTTCTCCGTTTGGTGAGCTTTCGCCCAACATGCTTTGGAAGATCCTCTTCGACGACCATATTGTATAGAACAAGGCGAGCACTGTGGTAATTGTTTTTATGTTTATAACTGTAGCACAAGGTCGACGGTCTCTCGGCGTCCTCGAGTCACCGAGGGTTCACCACCGGCTGTTGAGCTCAGGTGACGCAAGATAAGCTGGGCAGTTGACATGTTCTTGCCGGCTCACAACGGCTGTGATTACCTCGGGCAAGTAACATAGTTGAGTGGGGCATTATCATCTGGTAGGCTTGTTGCTTGCGTCGAGTCGATCACCATATGTCACACATGACGGCGTTCTACACGCCGAAAAATTATTAAGGTAAACCTACGGGACCGAGTCTTCAAAACCAGCCCAACAAGGCCCCACTTAACGCCCTGCAGCCTGCTTAATAACGCAAATTATTCCAGGAGTCCTTATGGCGGAGTGAAGCTGCTTGTGATGAGATTTGAGAATTGGTAATGGCTGCTCAAGTGCATGCCCACGTACTAGTCCCCGAGAATTGATTGGGTAGACATACACGCGCTCTTAATTCACTACTTACGATCACAGAAGGTACAGAGGAAATTCAAAGCTACAAAGTCCACTCCATCACGTTTTACTCACGTCTTTTGAACACTCCAATAATTCGATGAACAATTTCTGCTACAGTACCATACCCAATCTCAGGACCTGCGACCGTCATGCGTCACATTTGCCACACTGGTAGCTCCCTTACGGCTTGGCAAGGGCAAGGCCAATAGTGCTGTTACCGAGGTCATAGACAGAGTACCATTTCCTCAGGAACGCATCTCCGAGAATAGCCAAGGGGCCGACTGGCTCTGGGAAGTCTGTTGAATAGATTAGTATAGGTCTTGTTATAGTAAAGATCAATACATACCCATTCCGAAGAAAGACGAGATACAAGAGCCTTGGACTTCGAGGATGTAGTCGTATGGACCAATGGTGAAGTTATGACCAGTCAGTGTGAAGGACATGTCTGGAAGCTCGTCTCTCTTGTCACATTCCACGGTGTACTGTCCATTGAAGCCCTTCTTAGCGCCAATCTCTTTATTCCTACTTTACGTCAGTCCTAGACTCGTGACAACGCAATAATAGCACTTACAGGAGTTCAGCCAAGGTTGATGGCAGAGCAATCAGAGAAGTTCCGGTATCAAGGATGATGCCAGTGTTATCAAGCTCTGCTGTTTCATCGCCAAAAGTGATCGCGTCAAGATCAACTTCCCAGTATGCCTTACGTCTCAATGGGATCTTTGTCATCTTTCCAGTATAATGAGCCTTATTAATGCCACCGAACATGGCTTCAGACTCATCGCCCTCGTTGTTGGTGTTGCTGAGATAGAACGAGAAGACCGGTTCATCGATAAGACTCCGATCAATCATATTGTAGAAGGGAGGAACAATCTTGTTGACACTGATTGTGTCAAATCCAAGGCCCATGATTCCATCGAAACGGCCGAATGCAAAGGCTAAACCAGGCTCTTCAGTGGCTTCAGCAAAGTCTTGGCCCTTGACCTTGAGGTCGCCAATCTGTACGGTGTCTTGTGAGATAAAGCCACTAAGACTGCCGGAGCCATATCGGATTTCGAACTTCGTTCCATTTTTTTTATATGTCGATGATGCTGATGAGTCATACTTTGCGTGAAGATAACAGGCAATGGAACCGCAATCGGTCGATGGGACCCATAGGTTGGAGGAGCCGGTGTCCAGAACGACCTTGAAGGTTTGAGGTGGAGAACCGATAGCAATCTCAGAGAAGTCTAGCAAAGTGTTAGATTGTATATCATAGAGGAGAGAGTATGTACGAACACTGAGCGTTCAAGAAGTTGGAGACAGGGACAGCATGGTCATCCTGGTCTAGGTGAATTGAGGTATCTTTGAACGTTTCTTCTCTGTGCGTATCTGGTCG
Organism: Cetradonia linearis; assembly: GCA_003521265.1. Taxonomy (NCBI): domain Eukaryota; kingdom Fungi; phylum Ascomycota; class Lecanoromycetes; order Lecanorales; family Cladoniaceae; genus Cetradonia; species Cetradonia linearis. The sequence continues at coordinate 6,320 of QKZZ01000527.1, forward strand.
GACACCCATAAACCTTTGACCACTGTACTTCTTATATAGGGACTTCGCATGCGTGGTGATATCGGCATGCTCGAGCTGCTCTGATAGAGGAACCTTCTCAAGCTTTAGAATGTGAACACCGGCTTGGGCTAACCCGTATAAAGCTCCCAGAGCTAGAACGAGTCCGGACTTCATCTTTGTTTATCGGCGCTCCTTGGTATTTGGGTGTGTTGTAAGGAAAGGTTGAATGAATGTGGAAAGGATGTAACAGCAGGGTTGGGTGATGACGCCGCTTGAAAGCAGGCAACGATTGCGATGGCTGGGCAGTTAGTCAGCTGAAGCTTGGCGGCACTACTGCATCATACCATGCACAGATCACTAGTCACATGATAGAAGTCTTATCTGAACGAAGCTGTCACTTCGAACCTTGCAGTGAGAATAACAGCGAAATCACTTCGACCCTTGAATCTAATATTCATGGCCTCCTCTGACGCCTGCTCGAGATACTACGTCTACTAGAGCTACACGTAAATGTAATCTTAGAATATTATACAGATAGCTAAGAGGGGTTACTTGTAGAAATCAAATTTGACGTCGCTGGACTCCCCTTTTACTTGGCTTGAGTAGGCATCTTCCAAGTCGGACTGGATAATGTTGTACCGATTTTTTCTCACGGCCCTCAACCCTGCCTCTTGCATTATAGCTGCGATGATAGCTCCAGAAAGCGGATCGTTCCGAATGATGAGGGAGTCTAGGTCGACCTCGGGTGATAACGACATCTTCGAGGAGATTGTGGTGAAAATCAATCTTCGCTCTCTTCGATCCCTTAATGAAGGAAATTCTATCTTTCGATCCAAACGACCTGGACGTAGTAGAGCGGGATCTAATGTATCTGCTCGATTTGTGGCCATGATGACCTTGACATTGCTCGTTTGGTCAAATCCGTCCATCTGGTTCAGCAACTCCAGCAATATCCGCTGTACTTCTCTATCCGCGCCGGTTTGAGCATCGAATCGTTTTGTCGCTATGGCGTCAATCTCGTCAATGAAGATAATTGCTGGAGAGTTCTCTCTAGCCATCCGGAAGACATCGCGGACCATCCGAGGTCCTTCTCCCAGATACTTCTGGACGAACTCCGATCCTACGACACGGATGAAGTTCGCGGTTGTACTATTGGCCACAGCTTTGACAAGCATGGTCTTTCCGGTGCCTGGTGGGCCGTAAAGGAGGACACCTCGTGGTGGATCAATACCTGCCCCTGTTAGAGGAATAGCTAAAGTACTTGATTCTTTGTGAGCGTACCAATCTGCTTGTAGAGATCAAAATGAGTCAAAGGCAGCTCGACAGCTTCTCGAATCTCCTGCTTCTGCATGTCAAGGCCTCCAACATCAGCATATGTGACATCTGGTTTTTCATGAGCTCCAAGCATAGCAATCGATGAGTCGGCTTCTGGAGGTAATATGTCGACAAGGGAATTCGAGTGACGATGGAGAGCAACTGAGGAAGACGGCTTGAGCTTCTCTCGGTCAAGAGTGGATAGAATACGGACGACGTAGTTAGAACCGGTAGATGATTGTACAATTCCCGTACTAAGTCCTGTTAGTGTGTGCGAGACTAAGATCATAGGTAGTGGATAAAGTACTTTTGATCTATGGCCTCCATGAATTGCCCTATCACCAACGGCACGCTCTGTATCCGCTTGATCTCTTCTTGTGCGCGTACTAGCTCTCTCTTTAGACTCCTGCTCTCTCATTAGCATTCCATCTAGTGGTCATGTTGGTGTCAGGTCCCCACCTCTGCTCATCTTTAATATATTCCTCTTGTAGATTAATATACCTACTGAGGTGTTAGCGAGGCTCGGCTAGATAAACAAGCCATTCAGCTCACTCAAGATGTCTCTGAAGCTTCTTTAACGTTGAATACTCGTCGTTGTCATCATTGCCGATGCCCTCGATGTCAATATTTGGTATGTTCGAAGGTATTTGCCGCTTGTGAGGGACAACATGCAGAGGATTCTCAACGGCTGCGTCGGCCATTTTGATGAGATTCGAGGATGATGAGGAGGGTAGATGTAAGTATAGAATATGATGGGCGAGTGATTGAGATGCACAATGGATGTAGTGAATGACTGGGAGGATCTCTCTCTACTTCGTCCGGCCAATATATTGCTTCGAGCTAAGACGCCAAGACATTCATTATGTAATCGGCCCAGCCACATCGCCATAACGAGCCATGAGGTATCCCGAAACACTTAGGCTTTATCCGCTCCACCAGTCCTCCCGTCTACAGCTTTGCAGCTTGCTTGTTGCAGAATCATCATAAGTATCTTAGGGGCCCTTGACTATGGTTAGATTGAGGAGCTCCTGCTATAAGTGTCCTACCGCATACTTCTTAGCATAGACGCTCTTCAACGGAACTGCAGAGCGAGACGCCAAATAAAAAACTTCCAACGCCTCGTTACGAACTCCGGGTTGTTTCAGAGGCTTGAGACCGAGAAAGGTAACGGCGGGCTATTGGATGCATCTTTTCGATCTGTAACTCTTGGGTTGGCGGAATACGATTGGCAGGGATACTCCAATGGGAGATCACAGTTCCTCGCATTCACACCTCTCGGGTCAGATGCCCGATTCCAGTGTCATGCGTGCTGGAGACTCTCTCGATTGACGGACGAGAGGCGAGCCATCCACGGCATCTGAACCGTTGCGTGGAGGCACGAAGCCCAAGTTGGCAAATGATGATTCGCCGAAACGCTGTGACACGGTAATCTCTGCTTAGCCCTGCCCTACGCATAATTCGTAATCCGTGCATTATGCTAAAATTCTTAGCATTTAGTGTCTTGGGGATGTAGAGTCATTGCTTTTCCCATTTGTTGAGCATTTGAAGATCTTCATATCGTTTGCGCGCGGAGAGTGCGTTGTAGTTGTAGTAGTTGTTCTGGGGGCTGTACATAATTGGTGCTAAATGATGAGATTATTTAGAGGCGAGGGGTTTTTTTTAGCTCCTACGCATTTTCTCTCACCTTCAGCACCCGGCCTGTTCTAGGACCCCCGCGCGATCCAGAGACGTAAGGTGCCGATAGAGTGATTATTGAATGATTCGATTATTCGTTTCGCTAGGCAAATAGAGGGGGCCTTGGATAACAGGTATGCATCCTTTTCCTTTTGTTTCACGTTTGCGTCGCCGCCCATCAGATCCGCGCCCCAGTGAATGCCTCCTTGTTGGCAGGTGGGATCAACACCCATCATCCGGTCCACTCTCCCATCTCCAGCGCCCAGCTGTGTCATCAAGCGCATCTCAGGCACAATCCACTCATTCCATTCGCTTCCCACCCCTTCCCCCGTGTCTGGCGTGTGCTGACCCTCGTGATGGAGGTCGTGGGGCCCAGCACTGGTCCACCGCTTTTGTAAGTTGCCACTAAGGCCTCAGAGCTCGAAACGGCACTGACTGCAATAATATCAACAGCGAACCCAGTACCTGCTACTTCAGGTGAGCCTACCCGCATGTGGCTGTGTCCCATACACCTGTTTTACCTTCCACCACTACTAGCATGCTCGCTGCCCTTGCCTTGTTGCTTACCTTGGGCGCACTATGCTGCCTTGGGAAACGCTGCCGCACCCTTCTTGCCTGTATTACTACATCAGAGCTTCACGACTCTTGACGCCTATGCGCCCTGCTCCACTGCTCCCTAAGCAAATGTCTTTTACTGTGCCACATGCTAATGGCGTGCCCCATGAGCAGATGGGCCGCTGCGAACTCAAAATTAAATCGATATGAGTATGCCAAACTGGCTAAACGACGCCCCTACCTTCCAGCCAGCTGAAAATGGAGCGTTCAACCCTGGCAGCAACGACCCTTCTATGGGCTTTATGCCGACCTCTACTACGCCCTCCTTCGACTTCAATCAGATGCAAAACCAGCAATTACAACACCGCATACAAAATGGAATTCCGCGCAATGAATCACCAGCATATAGCAATCCAATGTATCAGACACAGACGCTCATTCCTGCGAAACGACCTCGACCTCGAGAAGAAAGTATAGGAGCATCCCCTCAGCCGAATCCTGGGACCCTCCCAGGCTCACGGTCCCAAACACCTCAAGGCCCTTATCCAGGTTTCCAGGGAGCCGTCAATGGTGGTCATCCGTTCACAGGGACACCATCATATCAGCAGCAATACCAGCAAGCTGGCAACAATCCAAGCCACTCTCCGGTCATACAGGGCCAGCCTTACAATCCGCAAGCTCCACATCAACGCATACAGACTATGTCGCCATCGCCGTTCTCTCCAGCTACGCAGAATTTTGGGGCGCAGGCGTCGCCACCACAATCAGAACATGGCAGCCGAGTCAATACACCACAAAATGGTATCCAACAATACAGTCAGGGAATGCCATACGCTGGCGCTCCAAATCAACCGTTCACGCCTCCACCTGGTGCAGCCAATGGTGCCGTCTTAGCTCAGTATAATCAACACCTCCAGAATCAGCAACACCAGCAGCGGATGAACGAAGCACGCATGCGAATGATGCAGCAACAACGACAGCAAGGGCTTAATCCTTTAGCCCAACCATCAAATCCGATAGCTATGCAACAAATAGCCGCAATGCGTGCTCAACATGCACAGCAGGCGCAACAGCGACCACCAGGTAATCCGGAGCAGCTATTACGAACTATCGCTCAATGGGCGCAAGCAAATAATCAGCAATTCAATCCTCAACCCTCCATTATCGGGATGACTGTTAGTGCTGTACAATTGTTCATCACGGTCGTAAAGATGGGTGGTTCAAAAAGGGTTACGGGTCAGCAACTGTGGCATCAAGCCGCAGCCTATCTGGGTTTTGCACCAGCACAAAGCATGGCTGCTGCTCAAGAACTTCAGCGTTATTGGCATCAGAACCTCCTTGCGTATGAACAGTGGTTTCAAGCACAGCAAGCGCAGCGACGAGCAATGGTAGATCCTACGAGAGCCGTGGGTCATCCGCAAGTTGGTGATCCAGCCGTAAGACAGGGTGCTTTCTCTCCAACAAAGCAAATGCACAGTCAGCAAGTGCAGCAGCCTATGCAACCTCCTTCTACTATGTATCAATATCAAACCCCAACAAAGCATATGACTCCCCCGCAGCACGATCCTCGGCAGTCATTGCAGAACGGCTACATACCTCAGCAAGCTCCAGGACGGCCATCAAACCTGTACAATACGGCCCAGCCTTCGATGCAGGCCCCACCGCGTGCTACTCCAGCGCAAGCGGTCCAGAAGGTGTCTGAGACACATAGAGAAGTTGAGAGGAAAAAGTCAGATCCTTGGCCCTCAAAGAGTCCCATTGGAGAAGTCTACAGCCCTAAGGTGATCAATCAAGCTGGGGACACGCCAAGAACGTATGGGGGCATCCAGGTGCTGCCAAATTCCAATTTTCTTCAGACAATCGATGATCTTTTGAAGTACAAAAGCACTGCGCCCAAATTGGCAGAGCTTGGGGTTGTCGATATTCGGGCGCTTACCCTATCTCTTCGCTCAGGCATCCACGCGGAAGTCCGACTTGCTCTAGATACCCTCGCCACTCTGAGCCATGAGACCACGCCAATATCACTGAGCGAGTGCGAGGACCTGCTCGAGACTCTGATTGACTGTGCTGATGATCAAGTCCGATTGCTAGCAGACCACTCTGCTGAAGTTTCCGATGCCATGCTCATTAACTCATATGAAGAAACGCTCCGTGGTTGCAAGATCGAAAACGCGACTCTCCAAGACATCCCAGCCTTTGGCACGCTTGAGTACGACCTTGATCGAGCTGCTGACAGACTGATATGTATTACCACAATACTCAGGAATTTTTCTTTTCTTGCAAACAACCATGCGCCTTTAGCAGATGCTATCGTCATCCGGTTCATGTCCACTGTAATCCGGTACATTGGCACGCGGAGTATGGTTCTACGGACACACCAAAATCTTTTGGACTTTAGCAAAGATGTCATCACCTTTCTCACAAATGTGTCTCAGGAAGTAGACTTATCGGGGAAAGAGGAGGCTTTATACATACTTCACTTCCTCCTATCATTCGCCCCATCTCCCCCGCCGAATAGCACTGAAGAAGGAGAAATTAATTTTGCTCCTTACATCCCAGTGATCCATCGCTACTATCCTCATGCTGTCGACAGCCTCGCAAAATTGCTAGCCCGCGGAGACCCAAATAGGGGTTTCTACAAATCATTATTCTCAGCCGACGCTACATCAACTCCACCTTTCGATTTATTGACTCGCACTTTCGGTCTGGCTATAGCTGCAATTCCCGACATTGTAAGCCCCAATAGCCTCAAGTTCTTAACAAGCCGTGCTCCATATCTTATACAAGGCCTGCTGGCGGGAGAGCTCTTGGCCACCCATATACCTGCGTCAGAGCACGTGCTTGCGAGATCATGGCTTGCTTCTCAGGACGGTTTTGCCCTGAGCCTCTTGAAGATCTCAGTCGAGCTTGGTAAACAGTACAACCCACAACTACAACGCCACCACTCAGGGAAGATGATCGATCCTGACGCCAATGGACATTCTACGATAACTGAGCGGGGATTTGCGTTGTTAAGGAAGCTGATTGAAAAGGCCAAGGATGTTAATGGGATGGAATTAGAACTTCCGGCTGGGGTGCTGCCTGACAGGCGCACGGTAGTCTCAGCCATGGCCGCGATGAATCTTCCCAAAGGCGATTTTCATGTAATACGGCAGCTATGTGCTCTTACTAGTTTGGATAATTGATTGCAATCCGCATTATTGGCGGGTTTTACAAGCACTGGGATACCATTTGCATAATGCTTAGTGACGGCTATGGTGATTGTTCTGTATTTTTGATTTCTTTGCTACTGGATTTCTGGGCTGTGAGCCGAAGGAATCACCAGACAGGACAAGCTTGAGTTTGTACAATGGTTTGCCCCGGCTTGGATACTCCGGCAAAGTGTATTTACAGTCTGTTGGCACAGAATTCCTGTGACAAGGCCAGGGATTATGCAAGACAATCCACTATCGTTACGGGTTGTATCTCACCTGAGCACGCGTAACAATCGCGATAAAAGTCCCCAATCCATAAACGCCCTCAAAAATGCCTATCCTCCAAAAACTGCTTGATACGCTCTCGATACCACCCCTACACCACCCCGACAACGTTAGCACGACTCCTCTCATCAACCCCACGCACCCGCTACCTATCCATCCCCTGTATACATAACGTGCACATACCTTCACTATGATATGCCCCGTTAACTGATTAATAACCACCTTCTCCTTCTCCAACCCCAACGCCTCCCTGATCTCATCTCTCAATCTCTCCACATTCCCTTCTATCTTTCGTACCCGCGTCTGGTGCAGATTACCCCCCCGTTTTGCGAGTTGGTAGATGGGAAGTTTTTGCGATGCGGTGCGGTTGACGTGGTAGGGAAGAGGTGGTAATTGATTCGTTGCTTGCGGTTGGGGCTGCTGAGTTGGAGTCTGAGAGAGTGGGGGAGAAGAAGTAGCAGCGGCGCCTCGAATGATATTAGCTGGTAATTCTATGGATGATTGGGAAATGCAAGACAGACCTCCTGCGCGGAGACAGGGATGGGTTGATATTTGGCGGTTGAGGTGGTGGAGGGAGGTTAGG
>QKZZ01000047.1:0-16098 GCA_003521265.1 Cetradonia linearis
GTGCTGCAGAGTTTTGGGTTAGGTGGCGGGAGTGATGATGAGAGCGATAGGGGTGGGGAAAGGCGCAGGAGGAGAAGGAGAGAGTGATCCTTATGATTTATGACCGTGCATGGTTTCGATTTTTCTCTGGTACTCTCTTAGTTCTATTACGATGACGATGAATGAACATGCTTGATTTTATCATTCTTTACAGTGAAGCAGATATTTAATGACACATACGTTAGCACTAGCCAGTCAATGCATTATCACGATGAGTGGTCAATGCATAATCTTTACATAGATTCCGTCTGGATGACATCTTTCATCGATTGTGTAAGTCTATCATGTGCCTGTCTACCCAGCCACATAGCCATACATAGAACGATCATCATTGCAAATTTAACAGCTCCTCATCCAACACCCCAAACAACCCCTCAATCTCCCTCCCCAACTCTGTAATTTCCTTGCTCAGCTGTCCCGTAACAAGCGCATAAGCATACAGCAGCTCAAAATCCTCATCCCGACTCGCAATCCCATCCCTTTCTTCCTTCCGAAAATGGAAAATCTTAGCCAGTAATCGATCGCGGGTGTGTTCGATATTAGGCAGTGCTTCGTTGAGGGGGTATTCGAGTTTCATTGACGACGCCAAAACTTCACTCAAATTAGAAGCAACAAAACGAGATTCATGCCTGCAAGCTTGGTAGAAGAAACATACCCTGAAACAAATGACTGATTCTCGCACAAAGCTGTGCTCTTTCGTTCTTAGTATATCGTAGTATCTCAGCCTCCCCTGTCGTAGCCTGCGGATTCTTCATAATCATAACATTCATCGCATGAAACGCATCCAACATAGCCCCAGTGCTTTTCAATATGCGCTGATACGCCTTATCAGGAAAGGGCCCACGGAGATCGACTTCCGATTTAGCGGCGCTGCGGAGGTCCTCTAATTGTAAGAGGAAGCGATGGAATTCGAATTCTTCGCGGAGGTCGAGGTAGACGTTTGGGTGGTCACCTTCTGTGAGCATGGCGAGCGGGTCGCGTTTCCAGATGAGGCCCATCCGGAGCCAGAGGATGCTGATGCCGTTTTTGAGTTTCTTCTGGGCGCTGATGGGCCAGACGAGGCGAGTCACGATCAAGCCCCAAAGGCATCTAGGCATATGAGTGCCGCAGTGTAGTTGTGGATAGAGGGTTACATACCCTGATAAGACCGCCACCACTCTGTGCAGTGCAATATCAGTAATGACGGGATTCACACCTCCCTCGTCATCGTCATTTTCGAGGTCTTTAACAGATAGAGAGTATGCGTAGAGAGCGGAGAGATTATAAGTAAGCATAATGAAACGGCCCATGGGCCCTTTACCAAGAGCCAGGATGATGTAAGAGGTCCAGAGCGACATTAGCCAGCCGGAGAAAGCTAGTACAAACGCATTGCCCTGCGAGGCAATCCAAGCAACGATAGCACACAAGGCTCCGAGGCAAGTTCCAAAAAATCGAGCAAAACCCGTTGTATTAGAAGCTCCGATTGTCATTGAGCATACCAACATGTAGGAGAGGAGGCCCCATTCGCCACGCCAGTGTTGATAGAAGGGTCGGGTTGACTCCAGGAAGGATGGTAATGCGTATAATGCCGCTCCAATGCCCACCTTGATACTGAATTTGACATCGTCGCGGCGGAGCACGCTAAGTGCTTTCCATACTCGATATCGAACTGACCATTTTCGGTCTTGTTGACTTGATCGTGCTCCCGACTCAGCTTTTCTTTCCGTCAGGCTTGGGACGTCACCTGGCATCTCCGTTTCCTCATTCACAGCGATAAGGCTATCACACTCTGTCAAGAAGTATTAGGACCACGAACTGTAATGACGATAGAGAATCGAGCATCGGGGGAAAACATACCGGCATCACCGTTCTTCTGCTTCAACCTGGGATCGTGGAGTGTGCGCAAGATTTTGAGCCACTTCCAAGATCGCCCGTTCGGTCTTTCTTCGACCTCAAGCTTCAGATCGTCCAGTATCTCAAGATACTTCTTAGTCTCATCAGCAAGATCAAGAAGCGAGAAACTGAAATATCCACAGCTGGCAGCAACTTCTTCAAAGTCGGCTTGTAGTTGAACGGAGCCTACTTTGGCAAATTCTTTACTCTTATAAAGTAGAGTTAAGGCCTCTTGTCGTGAGTTCGTATAAAGTTTTACAGCATCGTCCAGGCTTGTTCTAAAATGGGCGTTTACAGCAATCTGGCCATCAGGGGTGTACGGGAGCTCGTCTAAGATTTTTTGCAAAGTAATGGCTAATGATTTCTGGAATACAGTATCAATACGGAAGTCCACCTAGTTTCAGTCAGTCGACTTACCATAGAAGGTCCCAGGTGGGCGATGAATCTCGAGAAAATGTCAGAAGGTGAATTGAGGGTTGAAGCAAGGCTATCACCGTCTGAAAATGGATGAGCCAGCCGACTGTTTTCGCAGGAGTCATCCTCGGGTGCTTCGTCAATCGCAGCAAGAACACCTTGCTCCCCCAAAGAAGACATCGAGATGTTTGCGAAAATTGGAGCGGACGAGAATTTGGGCGTTGGTGCACCGGTGCTTATTGGAGTGGTCGAGGCTGTTTCGCTAACTTGCTCTTGGGCTACAAGAAGGAATTGAGTTGTTGCAGCACTGCGCAGACCACCAATATTCTGCACCAGTCGTTGCATGCAATTAACGAGTTTGGCTTCCAGATGATACTCCCTTTCGGTGCCCATGATATAGTGTTCGTACTTCGCCTCCTTGAGATTCTTCGTCAGTGAGTTGAAGACCTTCTTGTTCTTGTCCGAAGCATCGGTAAATTGCCGCTGCTGCAGCTCTTCCTCAGATCCGGTGAGAAATCCTCTCGTTATGATAGTGAGCAAATCGCCGAAAGTATCCGTCACTTGGATCAAGTCTGACCTCAATTCTTTGCATGCAGACACTGGACTTATGAACAGAGATACAGCAGTCGTGGCAAAGATACCCATGAGAATCATGATCATGACCTGTATTACCTTGTCATCCGAGAATTCGGCGGCCTGCACTGCGCCCTCTTTAGTCAAGACCGTAATGATTGCCAGTGAGGTCAGCGAGCAGGAAATGTTGACGAGAGGGTGTCCGAGCTTCTGCTTTATCCACCCCACCAGGCCTAGCCCTCCGCCACAAAAGACTACCAGTACAAGAATATGACCGATGACAATAAGATCAAGGGTCCTTCCGAAAAATATAGACACAGCCATGCTCGAAAATGATACAAAGACTGCATAGACGAAGGCCACGGCGGCACAGAGAATGGCTTCGACCATGCTACCCTTTGACCTTGCCGGATGGAAGTAGACGGTGATAGTTGCAACCATGTGCTTTCCATCTTGTTGCCCCAGAATTGCAGAAATGGAGGGCACGAAAGTGGCAAGGCTTCCTAAGAGGTAAGCAATGCTGCACTTCAAGACGCCTCGTCCGGTAGTGGAGTGTGTGAAGTCCCATGCCTGTTTTGCATAGCTCTTCGAGCTTTTCGAGAGCTTTAGAAGCTGTCCGATTTTCCGATTCTTGCCATCTCTTTCCAGTAGCGGAGCTCGCTCATCCGAGGGTCCATCGCTGTTCGCGCCGTCAAGTCTCGCCACAGGCCCAAATGTCACGTTCCGTTTGACGCGTCGACCGGTCTTTGGGATGATTAGAGTAGCCTGTCGTAGCTGGGAGCATAGCAGACGTCAGCAAAGCTTGTGTGCTCTGGCTAGTATCATCCCCTCGCTCACCCTCGGCCGAATACAGCGGCGATTGGCCGGAATAGCAGTGTCCCCCTGTGTAGGATTGGAATTCATCGTGCTCTGGACATGGTGCACCACCACCAAAGAAACCGATGTGGGATCATCGGTGCTACGAGCTTTTTCACCTCTTGTCCTCTGGATACGCTCTTCCAGTACAAGGCTCGTGAACAGCTTGGCGGAGCTTTTCGAACCGCGCTTGGCTCGGTCAGCGGCTATCTTACGCTAGTGATTGGAGTGCATCCATTTAGCATTAGACTATTGTCTACTCGACTCTATACATCAGCAGGATGGCTTCAAATGTCCTTCCACGATTCTCAAGATACATCGCACAAGCTTCCCGGCAGTCAATCCGGCCTCAATGCCGAAGTATAACTACCACATCTCGCGTAGCAAGTGAAGCCCTCCAAGTCGTAAATCCTCCCACTTGTCATATTGAGCCACGCTACTCTTCTGACGTGGATCTAGCACCGAGACTCTCCTGTCAACAACCCTTCCATCCCGTTTAAATTTAATGAAACCAGTAACAAACTCATCGCCGAGATCCTGAAACGATACCCTCCCCAATACAAGAAAGCAGCGGTCATGCCCTTACTCGACCTCGGCCAGCGGCAGCACGGCTTTACAAGCATAAGCGTAATGAATGAGGTGTCCAGAATCTTAGAGATGCCACCTATGCGGGTCTACGAAGTGGCAACGTTCTATACTATGTATAATCGGGATCCAGTGGGGAGGTTTCACATACAAGCATGTACAACAGTAGGTCTTCTCTAAGTACTCTTACGAAGATTTGCATATGATATATGCCGCTAAAAAACGATTGAAAGACACCTTGCCAACTCGGAGGAGTGGGTTCAGATAAGATAATGGCCGCGATCGAAAATCATCTTGGGATCCACCCCGGCCAAACAACGGAAGACGGATTATTCACCTTGAGCGAAGTCGAATGCTTAGGCGCTTGTGTCAATGCCCCGATGATACAAATAAATGACGATTACTACGAGGATCTGACTCCTGAGTCAACGATAACTCTCCTGAAAGCATTACAAGCATCTGCGGAAGCTACTGCGGCCGCTGGAGGCACTGCGGGTATTGCGGGCGAGAGTACTGCAGGTATGGGAAGTATGGATGGGCAGGCGAGAGGGCAAAGCGGTCAGAGCGGCAATGTGGAGGGGCAGGCTGCGAGGGGCTATGTAGCAAAGGGTGTGAAGTTGCCAAGTCCTGGGCCAATGAGTGGGAGGAAGACTTGCGAGCCATTAGCAGGGCTGACATCGTTAAAAGAAGACCCTTGGGGAAACGAGAAGTTGCGGACCGATGGGGCGTTATAGAATTTAAATCCACATATGCATACTTAAGCCATTAGTACATCTTATCTGTGTGCGATCGCTGCTAATAACGAGGCCCACGAAGCGGGTACAAACCATCACTTGCGTGGGCACAATGAGCCTCATGAAAGAGCTCTCCTACCGATCTCATTGCAGGTCACGGACATCTCTGGCGGAATTGATTTCCTCTATGCGAACATCTCCTACCCCTTGCTGGGCGTCAACCTTGGTGTCAAGTTTCGGAGCCTACATTTCAAAGATCTATGAAGACGATTCTAGAAATATGCATCTATCGGTCTGTTTGCTGTTGGTTTGTCAGGATAAGTTATATAGCAGGCCCATATGCCTCACATAGTTCATCAATCCTTCCTGGTCTACTTATATGCTGCAAAAGTCTTCGGCGCCTTGAAGCGCAAATGAAGGGGTATGGCTGTAGTGATGCTACGTCGATTTGCATCATATGTATTTACATGTAGTGTGGCAAGCGCCATTGCGGCAACGGCGCTTGCCTCTTCAGCCGACCACTGTTCCTTCTCAACCACATCTGTCAAGTACATATTACAGAGGTGTTATGAACGAATACTCTTCCCGCCCCGAAATTTGTTTCGCTCATCAACCCGCATGCTATCTTCGCTCGCTCATCGCTGATGGGGCGGCGGCGCCCGTAAGACAGCCAGGCGCCTCCCACTAGCCACACCACCAGTAGTCATGCCCGACATCGATCCTGCAGCGCTGAGTCGCTTAGACTCGGTCGCTACTGCGAATCCGTCTGTTCTAACACTGTCCAAGGTCAACGGGGTCTCAGCGCTGCCACCGCAGAAGGCTACCAAAACCGTGAGCACTGCGCAGCGCATTGATCTCGAACCCCTGTACACTAGCTTGAAGGCAGCGATAGGCGACAAATGGGGAAAGTACAAAGAAGCTATCGGCTTGTTCGTGCTTGGTGGGTGGTATATCCTTGCTAGGACGCTTTGAGGCTTCGTAAGGATGAAGTAGCTGACCTCGGTGCGCTTTCCCCCAGGTCGCCTGAACCAAAACGAGCTCGCCTTCCAAATAGACCACTACGTAACCACCAATCCAACCACCGACCATCTACATAATCAATTGATAGCTGGGATATACGGTAATGTCAGTCGCGACACTCCAGAACCTGGGGTTGCCCCATGGGTCTCGGCAAACGACAAGCCTACCGTACTTTCCAAACCGGTCACCGGAGATGCCGCGGAGCAGAGGTTGAAGACAGAGGTCATGACACTACCAGCAAGAGATCGACGGAGAATCAAAGAGGCTTCTGATGTAAGAACAAATAATCTACAGGTGTCTCAACAAACGCCCAAATATCTATGGGACACAATGCTGATTTGTTTAGGGTGAGCCATTTGATAGCGTTGCGCACTCCGTCATGACTTCGATGAATAATTGGCACAATGCAAAAACGATCAAATTACCAGACTCGGTTCCTGCCAGCGCAGGTGGTTTGAACAAAACAAGTACGTATCCAACACTCCTCAGGCGCGACGTGGTCCCTATTGACAGCTTTTTTGATTAGACTGGGACCTTGAGATCCGAAAACGTTACTCCCAAGCGCTCGCAAGCGAAACTGGCGAATTTCCGGATACCGACTCAATAAACAACCGCATGGTGCCCATCTGCTACGAGCAGTCTCTTCCCAATGGCCCCTCTGCCAACTGTGCCGAGTTCATGGCTACCGCCACGGAACAATATGTAAAATCGGTGGTTGGTAGTGTCCTTGCTAAGACAAGGTCGAACCTTGCAGGAGCCGCAGGCGCTCTCTCAATTACAACGCGGCGCTATCGGCAACAGCTAGAACGGGAAGAGGGCATGTTATCAAGAGGAGAAGTATCAAGGGGCCATGTCAGCAATCTTCTGCCTGTCGAAACGAAAGAAGCGGGCATGCGAAGGCCTCTAGGGATGGGAGATATCCGAATTGCTTTAGGTGTTGGTGGTGATTGTGGGCTGGGACAAATGCCCACCGTTGTCGAGAACATTCTGAGCAGCTATCCAGAAGGGGTGCTGGAGGGTTGGGAAAGACATCCTGATGAAATGCATGTGGATGACGAAGATGAAATGAATAGAGGAGGCGCCAGAGCCAACGGCACCCTTACAAACGGAGTCCATGTCAATGGCACCACTTCTAATGACAATGAAAGCTATGGATGGGAAGGCGGAAGTATTAAGGATCGGGAAAGGCTTTCTGCCCTGCTAGACGAGTGTTTGGCCGTGGGCCAATAGCACCGTCCGTCATTTGGATTTATGACTTTTTGGAATTGACTTATGCATGCATGGGAGGCTACAGGCGTTTGGGGGCAGTCCACGGATCAGGATATGGATTCCGCTGGAGCCCAGGCATCAAGGGAGCGATCGGAGTTTTCATGGGAAATGCGCTGGGATGGCTGGAAGATACCCAAATGCTGCATACTGGGCGTTGGATATCATTCATGGCGTTGCTGACATTGTGAGATACGAGATGGGTTGTTTTTCATGTGTATAACAGTTCACCCTGACATGTGGATCTTGAAGGCTGTCGGCTAAACCAGCGCGAGACAAGATGTTACGCATAGAACCAATCCAATGCACACCGTTCGCTTTCATTTCCTTGCAAAGTCTTCGTTGCATTCAAGCCATCTGAAAGGCGAGTGAAGGTATTCGTGGTTTCCAACAACAACGCGATGCAGATGGAGCAATAACCTCTTAACTTCCCAAACGCCTCGCTGCATAGTCACATCGATATTCTGACGATATCATTTAATTAAAATGGACGCCCTCTCTATTGAACGCCCACAACAGTTTCAAGAAATCTCCCTCATCACACATCCTAGCCCGCTTATCAGCCAACTCCGTCTCATCTTCCAGTATCTTCCTCACTTTCTCCCTCACCAACTCAGCAACCTTCCCTTTTCTCTTCCGCTTGGAGCCACTATTCGCATTGAGCAACTTCGCCTTCTCATCTAATTCATCCTTAAAGAAAGAAGGAATGTCAGGATCATCAACGTCCATAATTCCGCCCCATTCTTCGTTATCCTCGCTCCTAGCTCTCTCGACCTCTTCATCACCACCACCAACTGCAGTACCCACTTCCATCTCTGTCCCCCCATCTGCTTCAGCCGATTCTTCCTCGACCGCAATATCGTTCTGCGCGCACCAAGTCCGATAATTCGCCTCCAACATCTCCATAACCGTACTTGTTCCCAAAAAACCTGCCCTCAGCGTCCTATTCTTCCTAACAAAGCATACCCTCAGGAGGCCATCCCACTCTTCCCAGCTAATTTGCGGTCTCGGCCTCTTTGGCACAAGTCTCACAACGCTGCTTTCTACCGCTGGTGGAGGCCGGAAGTTGTTGCGGCCGATCTTCATTATGTGGGTGACAGTGGCCCACATTTGGGTGTTGACTGAGAGGCGGGAGTAGAGGGCGGAGCCGGGGCGGGCGAAGAGGCGTTGGGCGAACTCGAGTTGGAAGGTTAGAATGCAGGTTCGTGGGGATGGAGAGAGGGACAAGAGTTTGAAGGTTAAGGGGGAGGAGATCTGTGAACTATGAACATGATTCCGCAACCTGTAAATCAATGTATTCAGCTTACTTGATATGGTGTATTGCTTATGCAGACATCGAAGTATGGCAATTCGGTCTTGATCACGTCGCCTAGTAGAACTTCCAACCGCTTGGCTTCAGGCTTCCCTTGTACACGCTTTATGATTTCGCTAGCCATCCTTGGATCGAGCTCGACGGCTACGACCTTCTTGGCTTTTTCGAGGATTTTGACTGTTATGTTGCCAGTACCAGGGCCGACTTCGAGGACTATCTGAACAGTTTCAGCGCATACATTGCGCCTAAGGAAGTGCGGAGACGTACATCACTCTGCTTAAGATCGGCCTTGTCAACAATTGCCTGGGCAACACCCGGATTCTTGAGGACGTGCTGACCAATGTCCGTCTTCATCTTGAAGATGTGGTTGGCAGCAGGGCCTTTGCCAGCATGGCTGTACGGGCTGCTGTGAGCAGCGCCATTGCGCTTCCCTCTGGAAGCTTTAGGCATTATGAAAACAGAGAATGGGCGGCCACCAGTAGATTATTAAATGAAGCAAGAGGCTCCAACCATGATATTTTGCTTCCACTCGCCCGAGTCGCAAAATATTAAAAGTTTGTGACCGGACTTATCGATAAGTACCGTCTTCCATATTGGCCAATCCGCAATTTGATAGTTTGAAAACCAAACTACCAAAATCACCTCTATTATATGCACCACGAGGCCATTATCTTCAGACGCTAGGAATGCAAATTACTGATATCGTTAAGAAGTCCTTGTGGCATGAGATCTAATCAATCTAATGAATGTTAACTTTGGTGGCCAAGTTCTAGGGGTCATTAGAGGCCAGCTTTCGGGGGTCTTAGGGGCCAGCTGTGGGGCCACTTAGGGGTAAGCTCCGGAAGACATTTTGGCGGATTGGCCAATCCGCCAAAACTCATAATTTTTAGACCTGTTTTGTAGCCATTGAAAGAGCTTTCAAGTACTTGATATCTTTATTTAATGTATTCCCTAACGATTTTAGTAATTCGCATTCTTAGAATACATTCGGTTTTCAATTTTCGGAGTCCTGGACTTATGGCGGATTGGTCAATATGGAAGACAGTAACTCTGTTAACAAAGGCGGGAACGCTAGTCAATTTAGCGTCTTCGAACCTCATTCGTTTCTCTTTAACTTGAATTTACGACTACATCAGCTCGAATCACATTCCTTACAATTACACCTTTCTTTGTCAACAGAGAGAGGGTATCCCAATAACCGCGACGATGACGGGCCGAAAAGACTTTCTTAGCATGCCCGCCCCCGAGAACTACGTAGCTGGTCTCGGACGCGGTGCTACAGGCTTCACAACACGATCAGATTTAGGTCCTGCACGAGAAGGACCCAGTGAAGATCAGATTAAAGAAGCTCTCGCCAAGCGTGCTGCACAGCTTGGAGCAGCACCTCCGACAGCATACGGAGCACCAGAGAAGAAGGACGAGCCTGAGGATGACGACGAACGCTTTCAGGATCCTGAGAATGAGACTGGTCTTTTCTCGGGAGGCAACTTCGACGCAGACGACGATGCAGCAGACAGGATATATCAAGATGTCGATGAGCGCATGGAGAAGAGAAGGAAGGCGAGAAGGTTAGTAGCTCTCATTTCTTTAACCCTTGCTTTACCTACATGTCGAACACATGGTTTATCTATTGCCCCGGTTTTGTATATACAGATTACCGACTTGAATCCGTCCACCTCATTTAGGGAAGCACGAGAAGCCCAAGAACGAGCAGAATACGAGGCGAACAATCCAAAGATACAACAGCAATTCGCCGACCTCAAACGAAGTCTAGCCAGTGTATCAGAAGAGGACTGGGCCCACCTTCCAGAAGCAGGGGATCTCACAAGGAAGAACAAGAGGACCAAGACCAATGCCCGAGATAGGTTCTACGTTGTACCAGACAGCGTTATTGCGGGAGCCAGAGACTCAACGCAGATGGACACAACCGTTCAAGATGATGGCTCTGCGACGAATGGTTCGGATGCTGCAGACGGGACGATGACAAATTTTGCGGATATTGGAGCAGCGAGAGACAAGGTTTTGCAAGTGCGCTTAGACCAAGCTGCTCAGTCAGGTGCAGATTCTACATCAGGCACCGCTACAAACATCGACCCCAAAGGCTATCTGACGAGTCTATCAAAAACGGAACTGAAGGCTGGGGAGGTAGAAGTTGGCGATGTCAACCGTGTACGAGTCCTGCTTGAATCGGTCATTCGTACCAACAAACATCATGCTCCCGCTTATGTGGCGATGGCCAGGTTGGAGGAACTTGCTGGCAGAGTTGTTGCTAGCAGGAAGGCAATCGCATTGGGCACAGACATGTGTCCGAACAGCGAAGCAGTGTGGTTAGAGTCTATGAGACTCAACGACAGCCACAACGCAAAGATCATAGCAGCGAAGGGTATCCAAGCCAATCCGCAGTCGACAGCTTTGTGGATCGAGGCCATGCGACTGGAGAGTCTGACCTCCAGCAAGCAACGTGTGTTAAGGCGGGCCGTTGATGCGCTACCCAAAAGCGAAAAGATCTGGAGAGAATTGATCAACTTGGTGGAGGACCCTTCAGAAGCCAAGCTGTTGACAGCTAAAGCAGTTGAGGAGATCCCATTGTCAGTAGATTTATGGCTAGGCTTGGCACGGCTGGAGGTTATGACTGGCAACCCGACAGACGCTCAGAAAGTCTTGAACAAAGCCCGATTATCCAATCCGACGTCGTTCAGGATATGGATCGCTGCCGCGAGGTTGGCAGAGGAGACGGGCAAAGGGAACCCGCAACAAATTATAAAGCGTGCCATTATATCATTAGCAAAGGAGAATGCCATGCTTAAGCGCGAAGAGTGGATTGCAGAAGCAGAGAAGCTGGAGGCCGAGGGAGGTGCTGTACTCACACTGCAGGCTATCATAGGGGAGACACTTGGCTTTGGAGTCGACGAAGATGACGATAGAAAGACATTATTCCTCGACGACAGCCAGGCTAGCATTGCTCGAGGAAGGTATGAGACCGCGAAAGCCATCAATGCCTATGCTTTAAGAGTGTTCCCAACTAGCGAGAAGCTATGGCGCTTCGCTACTGAATTTGAGAGAAACCACGACACCGAAGAATCTGAACGGCAGCTGTTAGAAAAGGCCTGCGAAGCGTGTCCGTCGTCCGTGACCCTATGGCTAGCCCTTGCTAAAGCAAAACGAAAAGGACCTGACGGAATTGACGAGTCTCGGCGCGTCCTTGGTCGCGCCTTCAACCAACTAAGTGCCAATGAATCTATATGGTTGGCGGCTGTGGAACTAGAAGCAGGGACAGGCAATATTTCAGAAGCAAGGTCGCTTCTTCAAACAGCTCGTGAACAAGCTGGCACCGACCGAGTATGGTACAAGAGCGTGGCTTTTGAACGGCAGCAAGACAACGACTCTGTTGCTTTGGACCATGCAATCGAAGCATTACAGCTCTATCCTAAGCAAGCTAAGCTTCACATGCAGAAAGGGCAGATTTATACTGCGCAGGGCAAGATTCCTCAAGCACGAGAAGCATACAATGTGGGCACCCGAGGATGTCCGACATCGGTACCTCTCTTCCTCCTCCTGAGTCGCCTAGAGGAGGCGAACGGTGTGGTCGTCAAAGCAAGAAGTGTGCTAGAACGAGGCATCATGAACTCTCCGCAGAGTGCAGAGCTCAGACTCGAGGCAATTCGAGTAGAACGAAGGGCCGGAAACATACCTCAAGCGAAGGTACTGATGGCCAAAGCTCTTCAAGCACTTCCCACAAGCGGCATACTCTGGAGTGAATCCATATGGCATCTGGAGCCCCGAACACAACGCAAACCGCGCAGTTTGGAGGCTATCAAGAAATGCGACAACGACCCTACGCTATTTGTCACCGTGGCACGCGTTTTCTGGGGCGAAAGAAAACTTGACAAAGCAGCTAATTGGTTTGAAAAGGCCATTTTACTTGATGCTGATTTGGGGGATACATGGACATGGTACTTGAAGTTCTTGAACCAGCATGGGACCGAGGAGAAGGTCAAGGATACAATAGCGAAAGCTATATCTAATGAGCCAAAACATGGAGAGGTCTGGCAAGTTGTGGCTAAGGATCCAAAGAATGCTGGACTGGGGACAGACGCGATCTTGAAGAAGGTGGTAAATCTACTGGAATAACAGCGAAGCAACATGAATCTAAGCTTGAACGGACGTGTCAAAAATAAAATCTTTACATGCCGCTCAGCCTGGTATCGGTAAGACATTCACAAATGATCATTTAACTAATCCATATACCAAGTTTTGAAGATCGTAGCTTGACTTGAAATGCGCCTACCCCTGGACTTCGAGAACAGCCCTGAGATTGTCTGCCTCCTTCGACTAAAGTTTTCTCTCTACTATACAACAATGCAAGGCGTTGTGAAAAACATGATCCAATTTTCTTTGTCAAATACATGGACGATTTTGAGATTCGAGAAGCCACCTAAATTGTTTCAGGAGGTATGTGAGCAGGCACGAGAATTGTCCTTTACAGCCTTCTATAGTCAGAGCGGCAAAGCACAAGAGCACTCAGCAAGGCAGATCCTCTGCAAATCATCCTATTGGACAAGCCCATGTGGCCCAGTGACAGCTGTGAGATCTTAAAACCTATGCGAGTTTGTTACTATGTCTCCGACGCCTTTCGCGTCCCAGGCCCTAGAATTCTAGGTCAAAAACACATTGATCCCTGCTGGTGCTGTACCACTCGCCTGCGGCACCTTCCCACAGACATGAAAGGCTGAGTCTTTTCGATGCATGAAACCATTGTTTTCGCGTCTGGCAATTTGGACACCATATTCACCATTTAAAACATGGTCTGCGCCTCCAGTAAGAGACGTAATACATAGAAAGCTTACCGCTCACCTCCGCATTTCCTTGCTCCTAGAATGTCCAGGTGATCTCTCTGTCTTCACGCCTTCCTATCTCTCCTTGACCATACTGGCTCCTTGCGAGCCTATGCCTGTGTTCCGCATGCTCCCGTTGAGCCTGATCAGGATCATAACTATCTTGTCAACAACACGAACTTCAACATCTACATGCTACAGCCCCGACAAAACAATCGCTACTGACGTTCCGTGCCACAATGGAAAAATCTCAGCGTGTTGTGATGCTGACTCGTACTGCCTTTCGAATGGCTATTGCATGACAAATATGGTCTTGTCGCGAGGGACCTGTACCGATTCTTCGTGGACTTCAATTGAGTGTCCGCAACAGTGCCAGAAAGGTAAGTGAGGGCCCTACTGTGTAGCGAAAAAAATCGGTATATGTAATACTAAACTTCTTTCGGGTCTACAGTAAACCCCAGCGGCGGCACCCAACTAGCCTCCTGCTTCCCAAACGAATGGTCCTGCGACCCCCTCACCTGTCTCACCTCCAACTTCACACTTCCAAGCGGCTCTATACTTCCCAAAGACGACCAAGGCTCGCCCACCATTACCATATCCGCGGCCGCCACCACAGTAACAACATTCAATCCACCCGTAACAGAATTAACAACCATTGCGACAATCACAACCACTCTCACACCCGCCCAGCTCGCGACCAGACCCACAAACGCCCCTGCCACCAACAGCGAAGTCAGCTATCTCAAATCCACAAGCAACATCGTAATAACAGCCATGTGCATCGGCATCCCCCTCATCATCACAGTCATAACACTCTCCCTCCTACTGTTCCGCGAGCGGCAGCAAATCAAGAACTTGACCCTCGAGAAAAGCCATCTAAAAGCAATCGCGAATTATCACAAAGGGATTGCAGCGCGGTACCTGAAGGTGCCGAAGGAGATGCCGACCGTGTTTGAGTGGAGCGACGTGCCGAGGGCGTATGAGATGGATGTGAGCCCGGGGGTAAGGTCTCTAAGGATGGTTGAGAAGCCGGGAGGGGGAGACTAGTTCTGAGTGATGGGAGTAGTGAATTTGTGTGTGGAGGGGTCTTTGCACTGGAGGTGGGAAATTTGGGATATTGGAGTTGGATGGACACGTTGCGGTCGTGTTCATGATCTGTAGAATCTGTACAATTGACAGCATTAGCATTCCTAGTGTAGGAGATATTGAGGGATTGCTGAACTGTGCATATGAGTGACGCGGGATAACACTGACTATTGTCCGGACATGCAGAGTTGTGGAAACTCCCTCTCTAGACCATGATTCTCCGGCAGAAATGGTGACAAGATGCGAGATTCTGATCCCTTGAATATCAAATGGTGCCATTAGAATGTCACATGTAGTAGGAGGCAGTACAGGATGTTCATATGTGTTATGAAATAGAACTGGCGTCTGATGTGGTATTCTGTGGTTTACACTGCCTTGCGGGCTTGACAAGGCTGCTTAAGATGGCAATCATAACGAAGACTTCAGAAAGATAATGTTAAAGATGATTTCCAATACAAATGTGGTACAAGAATAATATGAGATGGGGTAGGGCTGACTAAATTGTGTTATTGTTTACTTTAAATATTATTAGAAGAGCATAATCCCTATCCAAAGAAAAGTTGCTCGTGGCTCAGTGGTTTGTGTCCCACAATCCAACTACGCTGACTACGTTCGACCCACTACTTGAAAGGTTTAAAGCCCTTAAGGAGTAGAGTAAGCCTTGTTCTGCCGATGATGTCTCATTCATGAAATCAGATTCTGGATAGAAGCTCACAAATTCGGGTTCAAGTTAACAAATGAACAACAATTACGATTCATAACTCGAAACTTTTGCTATTTTGGTTCTCTGCCGCAAGGTTGGGGGTTCGATACTGTCAAGATACTTTTTTTTTCTTCGTCTAAGATTTTCTAAAATATGTCAACGGCAACAAGTACTGCTAAGGTTTCGGCATTTTCTGGGGGCTGGCCTTGTGTGCGAGCTCTTTTTGATATTTTTGATATTTTTGATATTTTTGTTATATTTGTATTTCTCGTTTGCGAGCTCAATCGATGTGTTGTGGTGGCGTGTTTACTTCAACACAAGGTGACGTGACGCGTTAGTTCGGAACAGTACCCGCAATGGCCACCTTGAACAAATAGCAATTTCAATCATTGAGTCAGGTCAATTGAGTTGCTTTGTTTGCATGCGGTCTAGAGAAGATTAGGATACATTTTCGCGGTTGTTTTATGATTGCATCTCCGTGGATCATGTCACCGAAGAGACCACGCCAAAACGCCGGTTTCAATACTGCGTCTCCGCCTACGCCAACAATTAAGAGGAATTCTTATCGAGTCAAGCCGCGCACGAGAACGCAGTAACATACCATACAACCTCATGTCCGATGACTTCCTCCCTAAATGATACTCTCGAAGGTTAGGGGCTCACCCGCTTCTGGCATACGGATGGAATCCCCTATGCCCACCCCTCCCTCCACCACGGTAATTCGCACCCGGCTTCCCCGCATTCTTTGGTCCAGTTGGCGCGTTTGCCGGAGGCGCAGCTTGTGGTCCTTGACTGCCTCTATTC
>QKZZ01000536.1:0-11402 GCA_003521265.1 Cetradonia linearis
ACTGAGCCGTTTGCGCGACTGAGCCATAAATACGAGTACTCTGACACGGACTTCTGAATCATTGAGACAGAAGAGAAACTGCATTGTTGTCTACACAACATTTATGAACGGACTTTATTCCTCCCTCCAACCATCACCGAAGGACGGAAATACAGCGCAAGAAGCAGTCCTAGCAGCAACAAATGCGCAGTAAACAGTAGCATCAGCAGCAGCACCGTTGCCAGACTTAGACAGAACACCATAGCTCCCCATCCAATAAAAACCTGTCGTGCCGTCCATCCATCAAAGTGTATGAAGAAACGGTACAGGCGAAGTCTTTTCAGTAGTCATTGGGCTGCGTCGTCAACAGGATTGGCTGGCGCATCGGGAGCAAGACTGTGCTGGTTAGAGAGGGCACCGAGAGCGTAGGTGCCGAGATGGATGAAAGATTCCATGTGATCTTTGGTGAAGCCACCTTTGGCAACTTTGGACATGTGGTACCTTTTCACCTGTTAGCTTTGCTTCATCTTTCTCTTCGAAGTAGGAAATTCCTCTGCGTTTCTGTGGTACTACGTACATAGCATTGTGATGGTTAGCATCATAATGTCTGCCAGAGCCCGATTTTTCTTCATGATGAAACTTGTGCATTTGGCGGTCGCCTGGCTTCGCCATAGCATTTCCACTCTGGTAGGACTTGTTCATCTGCTGGTCCTGGCTGGAGCCCTGTTGTTGATTCTGGCTTTGGGAAGCATCTCGTTGTTGGCTTGGGTCGGTCTGGCCATCAGTGCCAGCCGGGTAGCCATTGGACTGGTCTTGTCCGCCGTACTATGACTGGGAGGGGTCTTGCTGGCTGGGATCTTGTTGGCTGTAGCCACCCTGACCTGGCTGGCCTTGCTGTCCGCCGTATAGGGACTGGGAAGGGTCTTGTTGGCTGGGGTCTTGGCCACCATACTGTTTTTGCTGTCCACCGTATTGAGACATTCTTTTCGAGAGTTGTGATTGAAGAATCAAATGACGAGCTAATGAATTACGAGAAGTAGATCTTCTGTGAGATAGTGTTCCCGTAGGTGAAAGGTGGGCCGAAGAATCCGTGGTGTATTTAACAAAAGTGTAGTGGAGTTTGGCAAAAAGATGGCCTGAAGAGCCTTCTTTAAATGTAGTAGAATCTTTGAATAGATACAAAGTTGTAGAATAGCCGGGATATGAAGGCTTACAGTGGCAAAGAGCTTACTACCAGTTCAATAATATTGCTTTAGGAGGGTCTCCAAGCGTCGAAAGAACTATCATATGATTATAAGAAAGTTCAGCAGACCAGGGATAGGGGTCATGGGGGTAGTTCCGCAATGGAGACACTGCCCAATTCCTAAGGTATACGTCAACAGGTCCGTACAAGGGGACTGGAGCAAAGGAGGCCAGGCGAGAATACCGTTGAACAAGTCTTCAAAGATCCGCACACAATAGCGAAAGCCGAGGATTCTATCAAAGCCAGGCTTTCTGCTCACGTCCAGACCTTAGGAGAAGGAAGCAGAGCAGTAGCCCATGACGTCGAACACCGGCTTGAAGACGTTATATTGGATGTCGAGAGAGATCTCTCCACCGATACTCGAAAGGCAGGAATCCTGTTGCAGACGCTTGGTGATCAGAACATAGCTCAAGGTCTCGAACAGGGCGTACATGGCATTGAAGGTGCTGCAAGATTGGTGGGAAGCGAGCTGCATGGACCTGGTCTTCGACAGGATGTGCAAAGAGACGAACGGGATTTAACGGAAGGTTTACAAAAACTGGACGGTAGGAAGGTGGCGAGGGATTTTGGAGAAGAAAAACATGGTCTCGATACAGGGTTCAAAGACGCCGAGAGACTGATTGAGAGCAAGCTGCCCGGCCTTGATATTCGATAACATATTGGACAAGGCGAGCATGAGTTGAGAGATGGCCTGCACAAGCTCGAAATTACCGACTTGGGTAGGAAAATCAGAAAAGGCGAGGATGACCTCGAGGCCGATGTCAGACACACAGAGAAAGCTGTCGAGGATATTATACCTGGCCATCATGTCCTCCAGGATGTCCGAAAAGGTGAACTTGACTTAAAAGTTGGTCTCGGAGTTGCAGAGAAGGCTATCGAGGGGGGTTTGACTGGCCCCAACCTCCGACAAGATCTTCGAAGGGGCGAGCATGACCTAGGAGCTAGTATTAACGGTACTGTAAAGATTGCTGAAGATATACTACCCGGTATCAATGTAAAACAAGATATCCGAGAAGGAGAGCACGAAGTAGGAAATGGTCTGCTCAGAGACGTGCGGAGGGTCGAGAAGGGGTTGCTTGGTCTTGATTTGCACTGCGAAATAAATAAGGTCGATCAAGGATTAGCGATGGGTCTTCGTGAAGGGATCAATGCGGCCGAACGAGAAGCCCGCAAAGTCGAAAGCCATGAATTGGTAAAGGGATTCGAGAGGGACGGCAGATCGATGGAGCACAATTTGGGAATAGCGGCTACTGGCCATGTCAACAAGGACGAGCGTGGCTTAGGGAGAGATGCCCAGGCAATGGGTCAATCCTCTGAAAAGATGGTCAAAGAGGGGGGAAGAGCGGCCAGTAAAGGCGTTCAAATGGGCGAGCATGCTGTCAAACAGACTGGGAAAACTGCATCAGCCCTGCCTTTATTGGACGACAGGATAATGCAAGACCGTGAGAGAGCCGGAAATGATGGACCTCCCAGATGGCCAAATTCTCCACCTACTGGCGCCGGTGTGGGAGGATCTATCCCAAGCAACGTACCGACCAGTACAGGTCGGCCTGGTGTGACCTATCCACCGGGCGTCCCTGTACAGCCTGTGAACCCTGACTGTCGTAGATTTGACCACATGGGCGATAGGCATCTCCAGGATCATAAAACTGCGTCGGTGCATCCTCCACAAGCTCCTCTTCACATAATGGCACAGCATGGTCAAGTTCGTCCGCCTTCGAACACTCCACAGCTGCGTCTGTCACCAATTCCGGTAGGCTCACGTGCCCCTTATCCTACTAAGGAGGAGCCTACTAGAGCAACCATGCCAGCAACACCGAGTGAGAGTCATGATCTCAATCAGAGGGGGCAGACGCCCGGTCAGAGAGTGCTGAAGGGGAGTGCTCAAGGTCGAGGACGTAATGGAATACCGCCTATCCTTGGTCAAGCAAGTGCTCAAAAGCTGGATCACAGGGGCCAAAACCCCGCCCAAGGCAGGCTCGCTGAAAGTGCTCACCATCTAAGATTCATTGAGGTCAGCTCTGGCCAACGTCAATCAGCTGGTCAGCCTATTCTCTCAAACTCATTGCAACCTGCACAGCAAAGGCGCGGCGAGGACCAAGATGAAACCCAAGGGTCTGAATCATCGCTGGTGAAGCCTCAGGGTGATAGACATCAGTCTTTGTCGAATGATCTGTCATCTCAGCCCAGGCAGCCTGGTAGGAGCACTCCATTTGCATTGCATATAAATTTGCCAACAGGTATGCCTTCGCCGAGGGTTGATACTGCAAACTCTGGGCCTCAACATCGACAAGAGCACGAAGTACTGGGGAAACCCAACGAACTGCTGAACAAAACAACACCTCAACAACAAGCAGCCAAGCCTGGCCAGAATCCCCAAAGGACCGGACGAACTGACCCATTATCTTTCCGTCAAGCCAAGCTTTCACCACAGCCTGAGATTGTTAACAGGAAGCAACAAGAGCCGGGAACGATTGGCGAACAGCCTTCGGGAGAAGCGCAAAACCGGGACCAAAGCAAAGAGACAACAAGATCTGTTCAAAGCCCTCCATCCCAGACCGATGGCCCACCACAGTAGCAGAAGCCGTTGATTATCCCATCCCACGCCCAAAAGAGACAAGATGAGCCTGAAAACCAATATGGGGAAAGCACCAATGTGCGTTCTCAACAGAATCGAAGTAACCCGGCGACGAGGCGACTATCGCAAACCACCACAGAAGCTCCAAGTCCTATTAGTGCTCCACAGCAACTGCTCAATATGTTCAAAGCGCGCAGCCAGGCATCAGTGGATGCGGCGGGAGATCGCCCTGGGTTTGTGGATCGTAAGTTTCCCAGCTTCCCGTCGGACATACTAAGGGATAGAGCACAAAGCTGACTGGATCTTTGAAAAATAGAGATGATTCAATTGCTTTGTAAGATGGCACAGGATGCCATACCAGAGGTTGAGCGAAGGTTGGCCGCGAACTAGGGTCAATGACATTATTGGATGGGAATGGATTGTAGAGTAGCGGCTGAATTCTCGAAAACGCGGTATGCCGGGAAAATCAATGTATTGCAGTGATGGCCATGTTGGCGGTCAAGTACTTTTTGACCATATTAGGTTAGATGGTCTTCAATCCAGCGTCTTCGCTGGAGCGTGAAGGAGTGGAATGTCAGGCTTGAGACCAGATTCGACTATGCAGCAATCAGAGGCTTAGCATTGCATGAAACCCGTCTACTGCCTACTCGGTTCGGCCATACTATACCATGGCCAGTAGTAATCGTTCCAAAGTGTCGAGTCCGAGTCGCAGGGCATTGTTTTCTATTCTACCTGATTCAACGTTTCCCAGCTAGACGGATCTTATCGCAGGACCAATTGAACGAGAGAGACACAGCACCATAATTGGGAGATGGTACCGTAGCGTTGACAGGCTGTTGGTCGATCCAGTCAGGACTCATGCGAGTAGCCTGCCTGGATGGAGCCACGTTGTAACGATCTGAGGACTTCCGCAGCTGCAGTTACATATGCAAGATCTCAAAGTGTTAGCTTCTCAGTAGCCCGTAAATGCAATTGCCAGTCTTCTAATGTTAGATGTAATGACGACGATGGAGTACGCGAGGCGTGCTGTCTGCCACCCCAAACCTGCCAAACTTGCCGAGACAGCCGCTTTGGGAAAGCCAATCTCGAAAATGCGTGGACTGCGACTCGATGGGCATGCAGAAGCAGGACGACAATACGTGCATGTCTGCAGGCTGCGAGGTGAATGCTATGCGCTTGCTTACTGCTGGGTAGACCCTGAAAATGGAGCTTGGTGGGACGCCACTTTCTAAGCGGTTAGTAATTAATTATCTAAGTTTACAATACAATAATACAGTGCCCGAGTAGTTGCTCAAGGCATATACTATGCCACACTAATGCTTCAAATTTATTGCAATGAGGAATTAATTGAACAGTTAATAGGACTGGGTTCAAAGACACCAATTTCATATTATTCAGCGGGATTTGCAGGGACTAGACTGAAAATGGGTATTGTAAGATAGATAACGCCTGAGGTTTAAAAGTACCCCACTTGCTGTTCCCTTTAGGGCAATCCTTGGCGCTAACAACTTCGACAACATGTCTGCATACCTCTCGTATTCGATGCACCCTTAACAATTGGCCATTCTCTCGCTATGCTCGGTATATCTGCAGATGGCTTGTGCTTTTGCACGAAGACACCAATGACAACTCAATGAGATCAATGGTGGGAAGCAAACTCGGAATTTCGTTCACTTTGGCCACTCGAGGGGAGCAGACAATCCGCAACAGCAAAGTACCAGCTTGTAGCCGTGCAAAAAGACTCTTCTCACAAAGCTCGAAGAAGAACAACCCCTTCCCTATGATTAGGAGACGTTCCGCAAAGATAACCGTACTTGAGTTACACTGCTCTTTTTCTAAATGCCGGTAACATTGAATACCAGACCACACTTGATAAGTATAATCGTGGCAGCGCTAGTGATGAGCCCCACCTTACATGGCATTGTTACCACGCACGAACTTTCCCTGCTTCTCTTTCTCCAAAGCTAGTGGAGCTCTTACAACAACTTCGATAATATGCTCACCCTCTAGTGATTAGCGCCAATGCAGCATTTCCATATTCGCACCTCCAAAACCTGGACGCACATGAGGCCCGATAAGACATTTTAGCGTTCTAGGCTATAGCTTCGATCAAGATTCGAAAAGGCTTTCCACTTCTGGGAAGTGAGGTGCTTGACGTTGTGGTCTAGACATGAGGATCTATTGCGGCAAGTGTAGTTGTACTTTATAGTACGCCAGGAGAGCGTTGGGCACCTCTATTCGTATTGCCGAAGCCACGCTTTTCTTGCCATGTTGCCTCTCGCTCCTCTAATCTCCTTCCTTTGACCCTCGTTGACCGATTGTCTTTGTCACTCTCGTAAGTGGCCCACAGCCGGAATACCTCACAGTCTTTTCAAATTGTGACGGTCTTTTAAATTTCAGTCTCGCTTAATTTCTACAATCATGCTAATTGGGCATATCTTTTTGCTCGTTTAATATCCCTTTCCTCGAATACAATAAGCCATGGCTGGCACAATGCTACAGCACATCAAGAGCTATATTCGTCCAGCAGCAACCGTTCCTCCTAATGGAGATAGCCATGGAGCGCCCTCTTCTGTGCAACCTCTTCATCTGGAGCGAGGTAGATATCCTGCTGGTGACCTCAGGAATGTCGACGGCCAAAGATTCTCCCAAATGCGTGCAGATATCTCGCTGGAGCTTATGGCTAGAACCCAGCAAACGAACATGTGGATCTCATCCATACCGCCGCCTGGCGAAGGCATAATACTCAAAGTTGCACCTGGAGAATTTATATCTCGACCGAAGACTCTCCAGCAGACCAACGACCCCTTTTTCCGGGCAGGCGTAGAACTCAACGCTAAGGTCAATCTATTCCTTAAGCAAGTCAAGTAGTCTCACTATGTGCTAATCAGTGATCCAGGTCATGCTAAGTATCAAGGATAGAGTTGTCATCTGTCTCCTAAGCCGGAACGAACTTGTCTTCGTACCCCTCGAAGACAATCTGCGATTACAAATACTTACGAGCATAGAATATCTGCCAACCTGCCAGAGACATCAGAACGCGGCTTTCATCAGAAATCAACAGATGCTTGTCGTCTGGGCTGATAGTGTGGAGGCGGCTGAGCAACGTGCAGAGAACTATTTGAGCCAACTGGTGCGGGTCTTTTCTCAAGGGTTCTCCGACTACGATGAGAAGTTTCTAAAGCAGGAAATATGTGTAAAGGAGGTCCCAGTGAAACCGGCAGAGGGCTCTTCTGGCATTGCGGATTTGGAGGAGCCTCAGGAATTACCTCGTAGACCAGTCCTTATTCAAGCTATCTTGACTGCCGTCACCCTTGTCCTGATTATTGGCGCCATTGGTCTTGGCTGGCGCCAAATTGCTATTGAGACGGCAGTAGACAAAAGTTATATTCGCCTGGCTTTTATCATTGTGGCTCCTTTTCAGATTTGGCTTGCTCTGGTAAGTCAGTCCGAGAGAATAATGCCTGTTGAGGCTAACGTATTATGGAGTTCTTCATGCAATCACTTGCTGGATGCATCTCACAATTGATCGGGCCTACGAACCAGATGAGACTGAACACAAAGTTCTACTCTGGTCTGAAGTCGAGGCCAATCTCGCGTAACATCCTTCCTCATATCACAATCCAGTGCCCTGTGTACAAGGAAAGTCTCCACGAGACTATCATTCCAACTATGGACTCCGTTCAAGATGCAATTAGGACCTATGAGATGCAAGGAGGTAGCGCCAACATCTTTGTCTGTGAGGATGGTATGCAGGTCATATCGGAAAAGGAAGCACAGCAAAGGAGACAATACTATGAAGAACAAAGAATCGGATGGGTCTCTCGTCCAAAGCATAAGGAACCATCTAAGGCAAAAGGTCTCTTCTCCTTTTCCAAGCAGCCTCAGACTCCCGCAGATGGCGAGCAATACTTCATCCGCGCAGGGAAGTTCAAGAAGGCGTCAAATATGAATTATGGGATGGCTGTTAGTGTTCGTATTGAGGAGAAGCTTGCACAAGCACGACGCCATGCCGAGTGGACCCAAGAAGACGAGAACAGGGCGTATGAAAGATGTCTGGCGGAGGTTGTCAATGAAGATCAGGGGAGAACCAAGGCTGACGGCAACGTCCGTATCGGCGAATACATCCTCCTGAGTACTGCCCTAGTCTCCCCCATAGATTCATTCCGTACTGATGTGATGATAGTCGACAGCGACACTCGCGTTCCTAATGATTGCTTCCTCGATGCCGTAAGCGAACTGGAGCGCTCGCCTCAAGTGGCAATCATCCAGTACATCTCCGACGTCACCAACGTTTCTTCCAGCTTCTTTGAGCGCGGAATCACTTTCTTCACCAATCTCATCTACACAGCTATCAAGTATGCTGTCGCAAACGGCGATGTGGCTCCTTTTGTGGGGCACAACGCTGTCCTGCGTTGGTCGGCTCTGCAGGAAATAGCCTACGAAAAGGATGGGGTTGAGAAATATTGGTCCGAGTCAACCGTCTCAGAAGACTTTGATATGGCTCTTCGACTACAAATAACAGGGTACACTGTTCGTTTCGCTGCCTATACGGCGGACGGCTTCAGGGAGGGTGTTTCTTTGACAGTATACGACGAGCTAGCTCGGTGGGAGAAATACGCGTATGGCTGCAGCGAACTAATCTTTCACCCTTTCCGCTCCTGGCTCACCAGAGGTCCCTTCACGCCTTTATTCAGAATGTTCATGTGGTCGAATATGCCGCTTCCGAGCAAAATTACCATCATGGCCTACGTCGGCACATACTATGCAATTGCGTCAGCTTGGCTCCTTACCTTAGCGAACTATTTTCTCGTTGGATGGTACAATACCTATTTGGATCATTATTGTAAGCAGTCAGACAAAAATCACAAGAGCCAAGTCATTGACATGAATCTCAGACGTCAGCTCGTTCAGAATCTACTTCGCCATAATCATAGTCTTCAACGGCCTGGGCAATCTCGCCCTAGCAGTTCTACGAGTTCGGAACCACGAGCAAGATCTCCTCCCAGCCTTGATCGGCAACTTCAAATGGATCCTCCTTCTGACCATTTTCCTTGGAGGCATCTCCCTCCATGTCAGCCAGGCTATCCTGAGTCACTTGTTCGGCGTTAACATAGAGTGGGGCGCCACTGCAAAGGAAATTGTGGATATGCCGTTTACCGAGGAGATTAGCAAAGTCCTTAAGAAGTTTTGGAAGATGTTCATGTTCTGCATCGTCTGCGTTGGTGGCATGGTATACCTGGCCTTTGCAGCACCGGTGTTTTGGCGGATTAAGTTCTTCACGGCTATTTGGCCGTTGACGACGGTTCTATTTTCGCATTTTATGTTGCCTATTGCACTCAACCCAGGTTTGATGCGCTTTAAGTGGTAAACATGCCTATTCTAACGCGTACGGAGCATCAGTGACGGTACATATGGTCGGGCGTTGTTTTGAATACCCTCTGAACTTTAATACCTCTACCTGCTTCGCTGTCTTTATCATCTGTTTAGAATTGCTATACTCAATGGTCATGTCAGACTTTTATGGGTTGAGGCAGTATTACCATCCACGATAGCGCCTACCCTCGGTTTCAAGCTCTCGCTGCACGCTTCCACATGCCTGGCAATGATCTGCGCACTAATCGAAGGCTGAGGGTTGCCTAGGAATATATGAGGTACCAATGCATGAATGACGACAATCATACCCCTGCGAATTTCAGAGCTGAGTTTGCAAGTTCTAGCTACTAAAGCAGCAAGCTGGCCAATACTTATGGCTAAGCTTACCTAGCCGTCTCGCTAGTATGAGCGCTTTTACGTCATACCTCGTTCCTCTGTTGTTGAAGATCGTCGTGAGTCTATCGGCATGTCGAAGATCTGCAAAGTTGCTTTTCGACTTCTTCGACCCCTTCATATGCTTGAACATAAGCATAGCGCAGTCTGGCCTCGATGATCGTCTTGACCACCCCGTCAATTACATTCGGTGATCGTCGCATCGTCTCGTTTCATGAAACAAATCTGAGCCTCACTCAAGTGCTCAAGTTGCGCTCAACATTGGCATACACCGAGCGCAGCTGAAGGGAAACCTCCTGCGATACGAGGTAGGGACTACTTGAAAAGTAGTACCAGGCGAATTGTGGTCTAGGTCGTGCCTTCTGAGTCCTTGCTGTCGATTCTGCGATGACCTGCACGAAGTACAGCATAGAGAATTATGTCCACTCCAATGAATCAAGGCGCAAGTATTTCCCTCCTTGAAGCCGATGTAGACCTTGGAAAGATAAAAGTTCAGCAATGCATCTTTTGTTTTCTTTTCGGTCTATCTGAACCTATTCACCATTATCATAAATATGGCCAGTCTAACGCCCAGCGAAATCCGATATCAAGTTACCCATGCCTCGGAGAATCGGTCTGGAAACGTCGTCGATGCAGTCACAATATGTTTGTGCCTTGCATTTATCGCAGTGGGCTTCAGACCGCTCGCAAGGAGGATGGTGAAGATCTCTTTAGGAGCTGACGATTGGATGGAATCATTCTTGTTGCTCTAGTAAGAGTGTACCCAGATCA
The DNA here is from genome assembly GCA_003521265.1 of Cetradonia linearis. NCBI lineage: Eukaryota > Fungi > Ascomycota > Lecanoromycetes > Lecanorales > Cladoniaceae > Cetradonia > Cetradonia linearis. Next base: position 10,341 of record QKZZ01000536.1, read on the forward strand.
TTTCCGTTCCATCGAAGATGCTACACCACGTCCTCCATCACTTAATTCTTCAATGCCGTCTACGCAACATCAAATCTGATCGCCGTCCGCTTCGGAGCTGGGCGTTACTAGATCACGCTCAAACACCTAGCATCATTTGGCAAATCCGAAATATCCGCGGAAGGTCCTTACAATTCTGCTATGATAAGCGTCAAATCCTTGATTCTCCTCCTCTACGCCCGCATTCTCCCAAGTCCGAAGTTCAGTGTTGTCCTTTGGGTTGTTGTCGCTCTCGTCTGATGCTACACCGTTGCGGGCACTTTGTCGTCATGTTCCAATAATTACCCGTCCACTCAGGTTGGGATCCGAGCATTAAAGTCCACTGTGTGGATGTCGACGCGGAGCTATTGACCTTGACGTCCTGAATTCTGTCATAGACTTCTTTATTTTAGGCTTGCCCATCCCTTTCTCATGGCGACTACACAGCTCTTTAGCGCACAAGATCCAGCTTAGGGGACTGTTCGTACTCGGACGATTGTAAGTAGTATGTATCTCTTTCGGTGCTGTGACAGAGGCATCCCTGAAGTGTCTACGAACACTGCACTAATACAACCCATCCGGCATATGTTTTACCAGCATTGTTCGCGTCGTTGCCGTTAGCAGCATCTCCCTCACAGATGGCAGCTTGGGTAAATACGTACATCGCTCCAATCTAGTTGGGGGATATCACTTATTAAAAATTTTTAAAGAATGGCTTTACCTATATATTAATTACTACAAATTTCATAAAATTACTTAATAAATTACATAAATAATACATATATAGAATAAAATACAATTATTAAATATATTAATAAACCTTATGTTGCAGGATTACTGCATGCAGTTATTGCACTTCATTGAACTTAGCGGCTCATTTAGCCTTTTCAGCCACCAGGCTAAGCTCGGCCCAACCTTGGCTTATAATTATTTGTATGTAATCTTCACAGTTCATTAAACCTTTTCTCCTTAACTTCAGTATTCTAGTTAATATCATGCCATATTGTTAAGACTTAAGGTGGTCTAGGGTTGGTTCTTGCGGGA
>QKZZ01000545.1:0-12763 GCA_003521265.1 Cetradonia linearis
GTGGTAGCGGGAACAAGGAAGGATGCCAAGATCTGGCAAACATCATAGGATTCGGGATTTGGTTTCAGCCAGCCAAGACCTCGCGCCTTTCGAGTCACCAACAACGTAATGTCACGACGCAGTCAACTGTGCGGTGCATACCTTGCCATCAACGCTACAGCGAGCAAGAGGCTCTTTCTGCTTGGTACATAACGTATCCATCTTCCATGATTGCTGCCAGTCCTTCTGTCCAAGTACCTCCAACCGGCCATGTTTTTGAAGCCTCTATCACAACCCTGCACAAGCATGGACCTCTTCGACGAGACAATCCTCGCTGCTGTCCTCCTGCTGTTCATCTCCTTGTGCCTGTACCAAGCTTATTTGATGCTACGAACTTGCGCAAACGCTCTTGCTCCTGCTATTCAGCTTATGAAATTAAGTATACCTAGTATGTGGTGCACGCATAGGGAACAACATACTCCCAGCCATGCCTGTAGCTAATGTTTTCTCAACGACAGACAATTTCTATCATTAAGAAGACACTTCCATTCAGCTCAGCGGAGAGTCGCAGCCGCGAAGTGATATCGCGCCACGGACGAAGCTTCTGATTGCCTGGAGGTCACGCAGTCCCGCAGGCCAACAAGGGCCTTGGAGGAGGTGAAGCTGAAAAAAGTCGAAAGTAGCAAATGAATATACATTGCTTGTACGACACGGATCTTCCCTTCTGAGGAAGGAATTTGGAAGATCTATTTCAGCATCTTTGAGAGGAATCAAGCAAGCTCTCAAAGGGGCAATGTAAACAAAAACCCTTATTCGCCGAACCGAGACAAAATGCTCTGGTAAAATTTTTAGCGCGTCAATATATTCATGTCACAATATTCTGGTATACAGCTTCCTGGCCGAGATGTTCCGTTCTATCTTGATTTTACCCTTCCTCCTGATCTTCCGCTGTAGTCGCAAACACCACATCCGAATTCTCCAATCAAAACGCTCACTCCCCTTCCTCAAAACTCCTCCTCGCCCCGACTCCCCATATCCATCTCATAATCTGGCTGCTCAACAGCACTAATCGCATGCGTCTTCTCCCCCGTCGTCTTCGGCCAGCGGCCCCCATCCACCGGCACAACCTCATCCTTCACAACAAACATAATCGTCACAGCCATGGTTGTCGTAGTGGCATAATGGCGTCGGGGCAAAGTATTGCTGGGGGAGTTTATGGGCGCTTGATGATTTTGCTTCGTTGGCGGAAGGGGTGGACGCGGGACGGAGGAAGCGCCTGTGGTAGAGGGATGAGACGGTGGGAGCCCAGTATGTGGGGTCGGAATGGAGGATGGCGCTGGGCATGAGGACCGGAAACACAGCTTTGTTAAAGTCCATGGATAGACCCCAGTCGCCGTCTTCGCCGTTGATATTGGTAGTCGCAATCTTATTGGCTTCTTTCCTTGAGCCTGCTAATGACATCGCAAATACATACGGTACGGTCAGTACAGAGGGTAGGACAAGGTCTGACTACTTGGACCATTGCAAGCGTTGGTAGCGTTAACAATCCTGGAAACGTTAGATTCAAAGCTTTGAAGCATTCTTGAATCGCTCTAGCATTATTGTAGAAAAGGCTTCGAGATCTCGCTGTTCATTGCCCTGACCGATACTCCAATTCGCCACTTTGCAGCTAGTTAATCTACACCCTCTACACCTCCCCCGTCCGCTATCCATCTCAAACAGACCCCAAAGTGCTCTGTTCACAACTCTCCCTATGCATCCTCTTCCCAGATCTAACAATTCCCCTCACCCTCATGTATTGCTTGACGCGGTATACTATGCTTAGCGCTCAGGTATGGTCCGAGCTGGGATGGGAGACTTGCAAAAGAACTGTAAGAAATATCACACGCACGCGTATCTTCTTCCGCATTGACATTCGGAGCTACTAGACTACTGGCAGGGGATGTAGATCAGGAAAAGATCACTGAAGACGCTGATATCACCCATGATAACACCATAGAGCTCAGCGGTGACTCTGCACTTGTGCGTATCATCTCTAATGTCCCATGGAACTCCTGGCTTAGGCACATAAAGAATTGCGTTGCCTATGATTTGGGCTAGACATTGCCCTAGCAAATGTTGAAATGTGTATTGTCGGCAAACACCAGACTCGATCGGCATAATAGACCATCTTTACACTCAAGAGCGCCACCTTATAGGGCCGCTGAGCACTAAGTGGGCTGCTGTGCATTTTGAATGTCAGCCGCATTGCCAGTGGCTAAGGCGCTAACCTGACCTCCTAGCGTGCTGTCCTTCTCGACCAACTCATTACCTTTGCACACCAGATCAGAAACATCCGGTATCAGTGTATAAGGTGCAGCATACCAAATACATGGAGCCTGGTAATGAAAAGACAAGCATGCTCAAGCTAGCGGTCTGCGAGCAGAAACATTTGAATCAAGTTGTGTATCACTGCTGTTTGTTGCATCATCAGATCCCAAGAAAGCTAATATATCCATTCCCTCCTTCCCACATTCGAGAGACAAGGTACTGCTCCCTTGGATATACAAGGTAGCTAGAATATGTTATGCGCTGCCAACCATACGCCAATGTCATTATGCCGCCAGTGATACTCTGCAAGGAAGCCCATCACTTGGATGTGCAGCTCCAGAAAGGATCTGGTATGCTCTATCTCCACTTACCGTTTTCGGACCATTTCTAGGGTGCAATTTGTCCCATTCGTCGTAGACGCTTTTGATGTCGAATTCTCGTGTAGTCATGGTGAGAACAAGCTTTAGCTCAAGCATCGCTAGCTCCTGTCCTATACAATTGCGTGGCCCGAACTCGAATGGCCGATAGGCACCTTTGGGAGGGTATAAGCTATGACCCTCTTCAACAAGCCAGCGCTCCGGAAGAAACTTGTCGGCCTCAGGCCAGTAACTAGGATCGCGGTGAATGGCGTAGCTATTTGACCAGACAAGGAATCCGTCTGTAGGAAGTTGCCGTCCGTCAAGTCCTTGAATTGAATAGTCTGGTTCACCACTGCGCGTACTTGATGCAGGTGGATATAACCGTAGCGTCTCTTTAATGACTGCCAAAGTGTATGGAAGTTGATTCAAAATGTGAGGGTTGTCGCTGATACGTGATAATGCCTGATTGCGGTTTGGGCCAAGTACACGATTATGCTCGTCAATGAGCAAGCGACGGATCGAGGGATGGGTCGAGAGCACATGAAAGGCATAGCAGATGGTACTACCCGTGGAGTCATGACCTGCGAAGACGAAGGTTCTCAGTTGGCATGTGGCAAAGTCTTGAAAGGTTGCATCCATAGCGTTGGACGAGCTATTTCGCACTTGTTGTGCTAGGTAGTTATCGAGGGCGAGGTCGATGATTGTCTTGCTGCGTTCTTTCTTCATCGATGCATCTTTTTCTTGAGTTATTTTGAAACGTAGATTTAGCTCCCGCGAGATGAATTGCACCATCCGACGATCATTCCACCAGCGCATAATTGGACGTAACGGATGATGCCGTTCAAACGGATTAGCCTCGTTCCCAAATGATAGCCACCTTATCTGATTACGGAGTGCAGAAACAAACTCATTTTTGCTTCGTTGAGCATCCAGGCGCGTGTCTCTGTAGATCGTTAGCAACTCTCCGTACCAGTATGGTCAGGAATCTAGCATTTACAGTGCTACTCGACAGATGATGTCTAGACTTAAATTGCTGGTGAGTGGGTCCATGAGTACAATATCTGGCTTTTTCGCAAGCTCTCGTAGGATCTCGCAGAAAGTTGATACATCTTCGATAATCTCGGGAACTAGAGTCGCTAAGTGACCGCTACTGAAGCCGGGGCTGAATATGTTTCTCCACGTCTTCCATTCTTTGCCCTCCATTGTCGTTAGATCATTTCCACCGGTCATAGGTCGCATATATTCGCGCAGAGCATGAAATTTGGGAAGCGAATGTGATTGAGTAATTTGAAATGCTGGATCTGGGGCCGCAACGGCGAGGATTGGAGGTCCAAAGGGCCATGTATCGATATAGAACATCGGTCCAAGATTAGGCATCTCCAGTTCAATTTGGTGTGGAAGAACATGGCCGTGGACATCTTTTGGAAGCTTAGACATAATCCCGCCAACTAATTGCAAATGTCCAAAGATCGGGTGATGAGGGGGCATTGGCTGTGCAATACATTAATGATGATCCGTTAAGGCAACAGGAATTTGTAAGAATTATAATCTCAGTGACTCACCAAGCCTTTCTTTTGCAACAGCTGGAATTTGCGTCGTATACGGTAGAGCTTGGTGAGAAATATCGCGATTCCACCAGCGAGCAGGACCAAGCATGACTGGAGGATCAGGCGCCAGGACAGACGGAAGACGAAGTACATAGTGTTGAAAGATAAAGCAGGTACTACAAAATCCAGTAGCAGTCGAATTGATCACGACCAGTATTTGATGAATGGAAGAGGTACTCGCAGAAAAAGTCATGTAAGGTAGATTGGTCATAAGCCATCGTTGTGCCAGCGTTTCAACGACGCGCTAAAACTTTGTCTAAATTAGCGCGCTGTTAGCGCTGTATTGGCGCAGGAGCAAAAATAAAAGTAGTGGGTCCACCACTCGCTTTTCTTCACCAAGATGATTCCAAGCTCTGACTTGGTAAATGGCTGTCTCACTACACCCCGCGGTGTAGTAATCCTATTCCTTTGATCGGCCGCAGCAGTCAAGGGGCTAGCACCAAGGGGTTAGCACCAGGAGCTGGTCTAAGGCACGTATCGATCAGTCCCGTTCACGTCATCAACTGCTTCCGACTGCCTGTTGGCTGCCATATATTTTTCAGGGGCTGAGAGCTTCCAACATCCACATGACCAAATTCTTCAAAACTTTGCAGGATAATTATTTCGATCCTTGTCAATCAATAAAATATAAAAATATGACCATATTATTTTCATACTTTCATTCAACTACATAGCTTTCAGTTTGATCATCAAGCTCAGACTCACCTCCACTGCCCTTCGCTCCTATATCGCTCCGATCAAGAATGAAATATACAGTTATTATGAACGAACACCTGCGTTTCAAAGGACAGCAGGTATAGTCGACATACCGCAAACATGGCAAGGAAAGGAGGTCCGCGAGAAATTAGACATCACATTCGCCGAGAATTACCATGATCTAGACATGGGTTTTTGCCCAATCAACTTCTGCGACGAAACGCGCCACTACTAGAGACGTCCATTTAATCCGGACAAAGTGGGCTCGACATGCGAGATAGGTGATGCCTTCGCAACAAGACAGGGAATCAGTGAATCCACACACAGATTCGAATTCTCCGAGTCCAGGAATATTTCAGTCTTCATCTCGCCATTTGTCCCTTACTGGACCAATCGGTGGAAAGCCTACTAGGTGGAGCATCTTGCAATGATTAACAATAGTCATTGCCAATTTTATTCTAGTTAGTCGCGCTGTTGATATAGGGGCAAGAGCATGCGATGAAAGTTTGGGTTGAGGCAGGTTGGCTGCCTAATGCTGAACAGCTCCATCGAGGTGTGGACCAATTAAGTTATGAAACGGACATGCAGAATTCTAACTCCAATCTTGATTTCTTACCTAGAGGGAAGATGATTATCCTCATGCATGCGAATTGGGTCTTTTCACTGCCGCTACCCGTCGGCGCGGATTTGTTACGATGTATCTTACACCCTGAGCCCAGCATCCTGCTTGCACCACACGCGATGATAGATCTGGCCTGACATGATGAGCTGCAAAATACATTAATGTGTCCAATGTGGTCAACAGTGTGTCACATCTCTACAGTGGGAGCAACTACTAGCCGCGGAGAGTCTTTCCACTTCTCGAATGTTTTTGCTGTTCACGATACATCCAACTCACTTGTCTTCCTCGTGACTTCTCGTCATGCGTTATCTATACCTCTTCGGGTTCTTTTCTTGCCTTGGATATTGTGAGCTGTAAATCTGCTACTATAACGATGGCAGCGCATCAATCGATTTCTCCTGTGATCCAGATGTCAACGTCAGTTCGTGTTGTACAAGCGGATGGGTGTGCGTGACTACTTTATACTGCTCACAAACCCCGCGAAGGCGCTTGTTTCTGTCGCCGGGTCATGTACAGATATGTAAAAGATTGAGATAGTCTGGCTTGTCCCTTCTAAACCAGTGATCTGCATCTTTTCTCTACAAGCCAGCGCTGATAATCTCGTTTCTCGTGCGAAGACATGGGCTCTCAACTCAATTACACCCTTGATACATCTATCTGTGATAATGGCACGATCTGCCCATTTCCGAATCATCAGTCATGCTGCGCCGTAAGGCAAGATACAAATGCGATCAACATTCGTAACGACAATACCATACCCAATGATGTTGTAGATCTAGTAATTTATTATGGCGCTGCAGACTATAGCATCCCCAGTCCGACCCAACAACTAGTCTCGAAGTTCAGATACTTTCTGTTACGGAAGCCCCACCTTTATTGAGTATATCAACACCTTGCAGCACGCCTGTCTCGGTCTCAATGCCTGGCAATCCTCCTACAACACAAGCTCTGAGTCCTAGTCCAAATTCAAGTGCAGAAACCGGTATTGGGCTTGGAGCGGTCATGGGTGTCTGCAGTATTTGCGGGTTAGTATACTTTTTATTCATGTCTAAGCAGAAAACAGCACTTCGGGACAAGGCAAAGGACGACTTGTAGTATCCGTACCAGAGGGACAACAGATGCAGTACTCTAAAATAGAACTGACGGCGCCATCGGCTTGGGCTGAAGTGGATCGTGTGGCTCCAATCGATGCGATTCAGGAGGCACCTCACAATCCGATCCATGAGGTATAAGTCCACGGTCTCGTGGTTCTGCAAGGGCGAATAATTTTCGAAGGGAGAGAGGACTCGGAGAAGTGCCGAACCGGTGTCTTATGAAGCGACGTCGTTAATTGAGCCAATTTAGTGTTGTGATGTATACTATGTGAATGCTGTTTGACAACGCCGTGTGCCCAGGTAAACAGCAATGATCGCTAACTATTGCGAGTCGGAATCTTTAGAGACGAACTTTCTCTCGTGTAGTCAGCGCGGATTTTCTTCTTCACGTCCGGCTTCGGAACCTACGTACAGTCTCGCCCCTATGTCATCATGGTATTGGGAATGGATTTTCCTGATCATACCCTAATATCGTGCCCCAAAATTCTCGTAACGGCTTTCCTCATTGGCCTTATTATTTCATTCCGGATTTCCTGGGTACACAGAATCCTTGGTTCGTCCTTGTAGCCCACCCGTTCATGCTTCTCCGCATCCCCAGGGTCCTTTTTAGGGTTCCTGATGTTGCTGATACCTGTGTAACGCTTGTTGAGGGAAAGGTCCTGGTGGGCTTTATGTCCGTTTGCGCAGAATTGCCTTCCAGGCCACCCAAAACACAGGTGTGCGAATGATCTTCAACTTGTGCTTCTAGCGTCTTTGAAGGCCCCTCGATAGGGGGGGGCGGTGAGCTAGAGAGGAAGACGTACTGCTTATTTGCTGGTGCATCTCTATCAGTGCTGAGACCCGGTCTATTATAACTTGAATTTGTAGGCAGTCGGTGAGCGGCTAAAGGTTGCGGTATCGGTGAAAGGGGCTTCCTCGATGCGACCTGGGCTGGGTCATTCGATGCTTCAGCCAAGGTTCCCATGGAGGCTTTAACGGCCTTTTGGTAATTCTCCTCCTCCAATATATCCAAAGAAATTGCCTCTTCAGTTTTAGCATTATGTTTACCTCCTCCCCATATACTAATTAAATCACCCCGTTCTTCTTTTTGGGGCCTTGGCCTAGTGCCGCTGTCGGCTCTTGAATGCCATTTGCTTTCGCCTGGATTCGTATTTGCGCTAGCATGCATGGCACTTTCTTGTTCGATGTGCTCAAGTTGAGAGGCTGCTGAGATGAACCCGCTCTTCCCGTTATAAGAGAAAGAAAAGCTGCTTTGCATTGTAGTTGCACCGCCAACAGTAGTCACCGTGTATGTAGAATTAGATTCTACTACGGAGTGGACCCTTTCGCTGTCATCCATGCGTCGTCTCTTAGCTCCACGATCATTGCCCTGGGCTTCATCCCATTTGCTCCATTGGGCTTGAACAGCCTTAACATCTTCTTCTCCAGTGAGAGGCCACAGGTCATCTTGACGGCTCTGCAAATTCTCACTGGCATCCACGATTTGCCGCTCTGTAGGGCAGCCACGTCTAAGAATACGTGAAATGTCGTTGACTGTATTTGAACCTACGGTGGGACCTTTGTTTCTGAGATACCTGCCAACCTCCTTGGTTGAAAGAAATTTGGACAGCGTGGTTTCTTCTCTCTGCGAGTTCTTGATTGGACAGCTCAGATAAAGTAACGCCTGCGCTCGAGTCATGGCAACATATAGCAGCCTTCGCTCCTCATCATTGTCTTCTGCCCTAGAATGTGGTATAGACCCATCGTAAGTGGATGGAACGAAGACGACAGGCCATTCTAGACCCTTGGCGGCGTGAATGGTGGAAATGGTAACTTGTGGTTGAGCTTTGGTCCCTTCATCGTCCTCATCTTCTCGCTGTAATTCTGTTGCAAGTGCGACGTTGGCCAGAAACTTCGATAAAGCTTCCTCCCCAGCGTTGCCTTTATCTTGCTCTAATCCTTCTACAGTAGGCAAGTGATCGCTGTACTCCTCTGTTCTGCTATTTTTTCCTCCAAGCACAGGATATTCTGCTGCTTGAGCAATAAGCTCCTCAACATTTGCCCATCTAGTCTCATGATCGTTGGGATAGTTTTTCACGAGATAGGTTTGGAAGTCGAGCCTTTTGGTGATGTATCGGAGTAGAGCCTCCGGAGTTTGGGGATTGACTGCGTCCGATACTCTGTTTCTGGAAGTGAGGATTATGTGGATCAGTGAGCCTAGTCCATGCTCGGCTGCTTTTGAGATCCTCGTCCGTACACTCTGGTGGCCCTGAAGAGCATATCGAATGTGCGCCCAGAGCGTGACTCTGTTGACCTCAGCTTCCTCAAGGAGACCTTTTGCTGTCGTTGCACCTACGCCTCTTGTAGGGATGTTGAGAATGCGGGATAGAGCATCATTATTGTTAGGCTGGCTGGCCACCCGCAGGTAGTCTAGGACTATTTTGATCTCCGTTCGATCGAAAAACCTTTGACCACCAACCATTCGGTAAGGTATGCCAGCTTTACCCATAGCTGATTCAACCTGTCGTGACAGAGCGGCGGACCGAAGAAGAATGGAGAAGTCAGAGAAGTTGAGGAGGTGGCCAGTCAAGCCAATCGTCCTGAGAATCTCTGAAACAATCCATGAAGCCTCAATCTCTGACGACGGCAGCCTTCGAAGCACAGGCACGGTTCCTGGACAATGTGTAGGAAGGAGGGACTTGGAAGGTCGTGACTCATCCTGCTCGATGACCTCCTGTGCTGCCAGTAGGATTGCTCCCGATGATCGATAATTCTCTGCAAGATGTATCACCAACGTATCTGGATACTGTTTCTGCATCCTCTTCAGGTTCTTGATCTCTGCAGATCTCCAACCATATATACTCTGGTCTGGGTCACCGACTGTAGTAATTCTATTGTTCTTTGCAGCGAATAGCCTCATCAAGTCGAATTGGACCATATTCGTATCTTGGAATTCATCGATCAGAACCACCTCCACATTCGAGACGCATGTAGGGTGTTGCCTCAAAAGGTCAACGCATCTCAATAGAAGGTCATCGTAGTCAAGTAGATTCGACTTGCCAAGTTGTTCCTCGTAAGCTTCGAACACTGTAACGAACTGATGTTGTTCCACGTCCTTTTTCTTCGCTTGTTGTGCTTGTTGCTGAGCTATTTCTGTATGGCTGATGCCCCGAGACTTAGAACTAGATATGCGGGACTGGGCTTTCCTGGCGTCGATGGTAAGCCCCAGCCGCTTGGTTATCCTCTTGATAATGCTTAAAGTGTCTGAACCGTCCGCAATGCCAAATCCCTTCTTGATGCCAATCAGGTGGCCGTAGGTTACGACGTATCGGCGACAGACGGAATGGAAGGTGCCCAGGATCAATTTCGATTCGATGCCATGGCCGAGGAGCTTCGCAATCCGCCCTTTCATCTCCCGCGAGCTCTTGATAGTGAAGGTGAGACATATGACGTTCCATGGCTTGTAGTTGTGATGTCGAAGGAGGTAAGCAGCTCGAGATGTAAGTGTTTTGGTTTTGCCGCTGCCTGGTGGAGCAAGAACTTGTATGACATCGGCCGGCGATGTTACTGCTTCATACTGAGCAGCATTGAGTCCTTGTAGGATTGGGTCCATTGGTTTCGGTCATGGCTTTGACATTCGGGGAAAGACGCGAGCTGGAAACGCGAGGAAGTCTCCATCACACGTGACTCGGGAAAACTTGAAGCCGGATTTGTGAACTTCTCCGTCCCGCTGTCGACCTCAACACAAGACGGACTGGGTACCCTAGCACTGTAGAGAAGTACATGAAGGCAGTAGGAGAGTACCCTGGAGAGATTGTAATGTATCAAGACCCACCAACTCTTTTACCAGCTCTGGTGGCAATAATTGCCATCAGCCTCGTTTTGTCGACCAGCTTTGTGGGGGAAATGAGGATCGACAGAATGAAGATACACCGCCCTTTCCTGTTCATCAATCCTTTGCCAATTTTGATCAGCAAGCTTCACCCACCCTCACCTGTATATAGACCCTGCCATAGATATGCTGCTCCGCCCCAGGTGTCCTGTCGCTCTCGACGGAAGGGGTTTTGGCGACGAGCTATCCGCACCTCAGCGCTAGGCCTGAGCCTAGTTCGGTCCTTGGTTGGGTATTGCTCTTTCGTCGTTTCCCCTCGCCAGCTTCTTGCTCAAGGTGTTTAGGCACTGATAGTCGCCGTCACTCCGATCATGTTTATATTGGAAGGTCATGGTGGTGGGGGGTCCACCAGTGGAACCTACATTATATCGACATAGTTGAGATGAGCTATGTATGAGAACCCTCTAGATCCCTTAAACGTATTCATGCTAATAATCCATCTTGGCCGCAGTAGGCCATCATAGCAAAAGCCTTCTATATCTGCGATATACTCATCAAAATTTCGATCTTACTGCAAATCAAACGAACCTTCATGCCAACACGACGAGGAGATGAAATTATGTTCTGGACGACTACAGGCTTCATAATAGCCAGCATCATTTTCTATGTCACAGAATCTTTCCTGAACGTGCTACAATGCTCACCTGTTGAGGCAAACGGGAATTGTACGGACTTGGCGTTCACAACTGTCGATTAGGAGGAAAATCGGAGTGTTGTTGTTATTCTCCACAGGTTTGCTGTAAGGATTGATCTGAGTCACCTCGAATGGCCATGGCTAAGTCCTTTTAGTGCTGATGCTACAAGCGTCCTGCATCTCTACTACAGTGACGTTGTTCTTTATGCCAGCGACAAGTCCTACAACTATCTTATTTTTGGATTCTGTTTGTATTGGATCACTTGCGCTATCTTTGTTCTGCCTCAAGCGAATGCCGAGTGGTGACAATTGGTCGGAACTCGTTACTGGCGTTGTTGTAGGCCGTATGCCTACACTGCCTAAGTTCACCGTGGTGGTCAAAGACTCAATGATCAGTTCACGATCCAGATTATTGAGTTCTATATCTTTTGGGGATAGGAAGACCGATCATCTTGGGCATGTGGAACTGGGAAGTAATCTCAGGCATATCTCGCAGACAGTTTAAGAGCGGGGCTATTGGTCTCGAGAACGATTCAGCTGATGAGCTTGACGATATGCACATTCAACATCCTTAGCTAGAGAGGACATGGCAGTTACTTTAAAAGTCACCATGAGTCTCCATCGGACGGTAAGGCAATGAATTCGCACCGTCATATAAGATCAAGTTTAGGTTCGAGTACAAGTAGCCACGAATAGTCGTGTAGCAAAAAGTCCTACGTGTGTGGGGTCGGTAAGAAGTAAACATCCCAACTGGGCTTCAACCCTCGCCTTCCCATTTCTTCCAACTCGTTCAATAGAACCATGAAATGAAAATGTTACTAAGAATCGCATCCAACAAAGTTGAGCCAATTTACTTCCTTGCGATAGGTTCTTGTTTGCAGTTTAGTATTACCTTCCTTTATCCCTCATATATTTCCATTGTTCCTACTATTGCCGCAATTGCTATTTACATGATTCTTTGCAAAAAAGAGAAGAAGCAACCTCAAACCCTACGATCTTACAGAAAGCCTACCCCGGCCGCTGGACAGCGCAATTGCTCGACTCTGACCGCTCGACGTCTGCCAAAGGCGCTCACAGCGGAGTAGTAATCTTCGTGATTGGCGCCTCATCACTGCAGTACGTACTGCAGGATATTTTCCCTCTCCCAAACATCTCAATGCTAATGCGCAAATACAGTCCGCAAGGGCGAGCAGCCCCAGGCGTCCAAGAGCTGTCAGCTTATTTCCACAGCATGTGGAAAGATGCTGACCTGAATTACCGAGCCAAAGGCTGTATGCTTGCGTTCTTCTGCGAAGACGTTCCCTTCGATGGATCTTAGTTTATTTGCATTCATTAGTTCTAGGCCATACGACTCCCATGGCCGGCACAAGGCCGCAAACAGCGAACACGATCATCACGCTCTCGTACTGGCGCGATGTGGAGTCCCTGCACGCCTTCGCGCACGGCGACCTCCATCGTGAGGGCTGGGACTGGTGGAATCGTAACGTGAAGCGCTGGCCCCACCTGGGTATCATGCATGAAGTTTACGCTGCACCAGAGAAATGTTGGGAGAATATTGATTGATTGATTGATTGATTGATTGATTGATTGA
>QKZZ01000548.1:0-11225 GCA_003521265.1 Cetradonia linearis
AAGCTCTAAGATGGCACTTGCATGATTTTGGCTTACATATATACTTTAAAAGTTTTCTATATTTTATAAGTTAATATTAGTTTTATTGTAAAATTTAAAAGTATTTAATAATTAAAATATATTAATACTTTATTTGATTATATATATTCACTTACTTTTTGTTTGATTTTTAATTGATTTAAATATTTATATTATTATTATAGATAACAAAATTTTAATTATCATTAATTTTTGAAAATTTAAAAGTAAACATTATATAATTAATCATAGAACTTAAAATATTCATTACCTATAAATTAAATGTAAGATTTTTTACATAATGTAAGCCTAAGGTAAGGTGGTAATGATTTAATTAAGTCCAGAACTACAGTTTTAAGGGATTAGGGATCGGGCGGTTTGTAACTAATTGCGCACCGTACTCTTGTTTACCTTTTGAAGTCGTCTCTGAAGGTAACTTCAGCGAACTTTTTCTTCATTGTCAAGTCATGCTACGGATTCAATTGTGGCAGGTTGCACGCTTCCAGCGTTCTCCGGTCTTGCTGTCACCTAAGTACGGTCAGCTGTGGCGTTTTCTTTTGAGCGATACCTGCTTGAGTTGCAACTTCTCCACAAGCAAATGTAGCTTCGTCCAGAGGCAAAAGTTGGCTGTTAATTCCCAGAAGCCTTCAACGTTGCCCTCAAAGACGATACCATCGACGTCCCACACACCTCGAAAACCTGCAGCCTATCAAACGTTGAACGAAACGCTAGCAACACGCTCTTCGCCAACGCTTCTATACCGAGCCTCATCATATACATACTACATCACTGCTTGTTACACAGCCGGTGTATTTTTCATTGGCGTCGCGATCTACAACTATAGTAGTCAAAATCATGTGGGGATAGACAATCTACCGCATTACGTCCAAGTATCCGTAACGATTGGCAGCGCATTGATTGCTTGCCTTGGGTTTTGGATGTTTTTCAAGGTGGGATCTTCCGTCCATAATTGATTGATACCGTAGAATTGACAATATAACCAGCCACAAAACATCGTTCAGGCCATTAGCTCCCTACCGTCGCCAACCAAGTCGAATTCTCGATCTTTACTGTTGCGGATAGAAAGAACTCCATTATTGCCTTTTGGCAAATCTAGGTTCACCATAGTACCTCCCACGGATTTAACTCTTTCCTCGACTGTCTTCGATAATGACAAAGAACGGAGGATTGAGGCCGAAATTAAGAAGATGGAGCATCAAAAGGGAAGGTTGCATGCGTTCGCGAAAACCCACATTCTCACACTACCATTCAGAGTAGCAAGCTATTGGATCTGGAGAGGTTTCAAGGGTGTTAGACGTGCATTTACTAGCGAAGGGTTTAACTACCTTCATATTAAAGGCAACAATCGTGTATGGAAGTTGGACAAAGACCCAGCCTGGGCTCGAGATGATGGGAAGGCACTGGATAGACTGGTTAAGGTTAAAATCGGCTGAATGCCAATAGGTTGCATACCTTCTCGCCACCATCTGCGAGCTTTGGAATACTGGATGTCAGTTACCAGGCTGCTCAAGCTCAAACTCTACTAGATGTTGCCCTAATCAACTATGTGCTAGCATTCATAAGCTTTGTCAGATCGAATTGGTCGAGGACGAGCTTGGTCTGCTTCGTCTGCCCTAAAGCAACGGTTCACAGTTGAGACTGCGATCCCGCGACGACCACTCCGAATACCTATTGCATGGGTCGCCAACCTCAGTACACAATGGGGTACGTCTACTGTAAACATGGCATGCGTCTTGCGAGCTGAGGCTTGGATAATAGGAGTCTTCAGACGACCGAAGTGTATCGGCCATGAGGCTTTCAATAACTATCAGTTGGACGCTGTGGTAGGAAGATGTCCCAGATATTCAATCGCTCAAGGCGTCTTGACGTGCGCTGAACTCGAAGTTGTGGAAATGTCCGGGCGGGTACTTTTCATTCTTGTGAGCTTACGGACGTTTTACCTCGTCTCCAGCCATTGTAAGAATATGAATGTAAAACATAGTACCCCGAATCAATTGATATACAACATTTTTATTTTCTAGCCAATCTATTTCAGTGACCTCTAGTTACAACACTCCACGAGCCTTATCCAAGGTAATCTGACTTAAGACTTGCAAAGCGATGGAGACAATACAAGCCTAAAGAACCCGTTTATCGTCCCTAACCTCATAGCGCAAGTTTGTCCCAAAACTTTACCGTCTACAACGTACGACTTATATACTTTTCAAACGGATCCGGGTCCAAAATAGTCCGATATGGTAGGGATGAAGGACATACTCCCAACAGTACTGCCTGTTCCCAATAAGCATCTCCCGCCGTGGATGTTGCCCAAAACATTTATGAGAATTCTTGCCCGACTCAGAGCCTCACCAGTGACTGTAACCGGGAACTTTCAAGCCGAGGCTACCCCTATTATATTGAATAGATCCATAATCATTCCCTGCAGAGTATCACAGAACTCGGAACCTAACGCAGCAAGCCTTTCCAGACGGCGTCTTTCCCACTCGTTGGCTGCTTCCTGCGAAGTAAAGCTGTCCCGAATGTAGTTGGAGGGTCGTAGTACTTACTGCCTCCGTAGTCCCGATTGGTGGTCAGTGTGAGTCCTCGTTCGTTCCGACTCTAGTGTCGCCGTGGAGGAGCTCTGGCTGTGATGAAGCAGCGCGTAAAGTCTCCGTTTCAATCCCTGCTGCTGGAGTTTCAATGGGTGGCAAGTCACCCTCGTCTTCAAGGTCCGGACTTGACGATCGTGAGAGTAAAACCTCCGGAATAGTATTGGCGGTTTCGTATGAAGACCTCCTCCAAGCTCTTTAGGAAAGACTCTCCACACTACTACTAGAAGCAGATCTCTCCAATCCAGCGAGAGTGCTGTCGTTGGCAGGCGACCTGGGAGCTGGCGCCTCAACGGGCGCAGAATTTCGAAAGGCCAGAGAATGGAAATTGGAGAAATTGAGAGCGAACATGCATGTAACAGATTCGGTTGGTGAAGGACTATTAGGCCCGGTCGAGAACACAGCGCGTCAAGAAGAATATAGGGTACTGTTGAGCCGATAGCCAAAGGGTTCTGGAAGCCCTCCAATACGAGCTGTCATTGTGGGCACTGGTTCAGTTGACGAGGGACTGTTAGGCATAGCCGAGAACACAGGAAGTTGAGGAGGATCCTGAGTGTATTGACCCTGGTGGATAGGATCCATGGCAAAGCAAGGTGTAAAGTCTGGAGCACGTGGATCGAGTCGAGGTGATTGGGCAACGGGCGTCTGGGCTGTGCCTGCTGATATGGTGTGCGTATTCTGTATCGCCAAAGGGGCTATTGCTCCTTCAAAGCGGGCCACGGGCTGGTCGAGCTGGGAAGAACATGGACTAGGATAAAACTGCGCTTGCGTTTGCATGTTGACAAACCCTGGGCCTAATTGTGTGATAGGAGCAAAGGGATGGAACACGCCGCGAAAATCCAATCTATCTCAGTCCACACAACGATTAAGCTCATACCTATAAGTTCGGTAGGCTAGGCCATATATTTAGAAATCTTAAAGGTATTGCTCGAATTGACATTGGAGACTTGCCCAAAATGATCACCTGCACATCTGTGAATCTCTCGACTCGGCACGTTATCTATTGACCATACAGATACTACATCTTGTTGATCGAAAATGTGCGCTGTTTTAGTAAAAGTTTGTCTGGGTGTTTCTTCTGCTTCACAAATTCCTGATCATGGAGGAAATTAAGGATGTGGATGGGATGATTTATATATATACATAGATTTCACGTGTCTTTTGATCAAGTTGTTTTCACGTATTTTGTAAGTACAAAACAATTTTCACCATTTCACGCACTGGGAGCTTCCATAGAAGTCTTAGGTCACCAACACAGGTTAGAAAACTTTGCTTCTATGGAATTACATGTAATTGATAGTACCAATTGCTTCAAATCGTACAGCATAATGCCGGAGACATTTGAAGAATTATGTAACATGCTGTCCGCGGCTGGCGAAAGCAGCCCAATTGTGGACTTGGCACATTTGAAGCTGTGTCAACGAGCAAGAGGAAATTTTAGAGACCCATTAGCTACTGAAAAGAAGTACATTAACATCATTGATAGCATATGCAAATCCATACGTACATTAAATGGTGGATCTAAGAAAAGCAGATCCAGCATCGCCTTAGGCATCTTTACTGATACTTGCGCAACTGTTGAGGGAGGTGTTAACTGAGAAAACCACATGCAGGAAGAGAATGTAACTTACATCCAGCGTCAACGCCTTACTCGAGTTCGCCCCTTGATCCCTATAAATTCCAACAAGTGCCTCGCTGTTGTGGAACAGTCCCGTCTTCAAGCTGATCACGATGAACTGCATTCCAGGACCGGCATGATCTCTAATGTAACTTGCAATCTTTGCAACGTTGGCGTTGTCGAGAGCGGCATCGACTTCATCTAGTACGAAAAATGGAGAAGGTTGATAGCTGTGCACTGCAAAGAGGAGAGCAAGCGCTGCCATAGTCTTCTCTCCACCGGATAAGTGCTCCATGTCTCGGAACCGCTTCAGCGGCGGCATAGCGTGATATTTGATGCCGTCCAAGTAGGGCTCATCACCGTCTTCCATGTCCAAGTAGCTGCCGCCAATTAGCCAACATATCACTAACACTTTTTCCAAATCTACCTACGCTTGACCGCCCATTGGTAATGAAGCATCTCTTGTGAGATCTTTGTAGATAGGACCAATTTGCTCTGAGATATGGGAAAAAGCTTTGCTGAAGAGCTCGAAACGCTTCTCTTTGATCCCTTGAAAGTCGTCTTTTGCTCTCTTTGCACGCTTTCGCGCATCTTCAAAATCTCTGTCTGTAGTCTTAAGTCGGTCTTGCACAACTCCAAGGCGTTCAACCGCACGCATATTGGGAGCCATGCTCTCAAGCTCGCTATCTAGCGATTTGACACGGACTTGCAGTTCAGCGTCTATCTTGTCGTCATCGCTCTAGGCGAGATGTTAGTATGCGAAAACGATGATGTTTAAGACTTGTGGTGGAGCTACATACCTCTCTCAGCTCCTCGTCGAGGTCGTCAAAATCAACCTGGATGCCATAGTCTTGAACCTCAGATGGCCGTAGAGTGCTCGCTTCCTGGTCTTCATCAATGTCCATAGCATCAGGATCAGTCTGTAGGATGTCATCAAGAGGTAGCTGGTCAAGACTTCTTGAATCTTCTTCCAAGGGTATGTTGATATCTTCAAGTTTACAGCGTCTGAGCAACGTATATCTACTAGAAGCATTGAGCTGTCTGTCGGCTTCTAGGCCTGATATTGCTTTGAGCGTAGCATCAATGTGCTTACTCCTCTTCTGCACTTCACGGCGTTGCTCTGCTACCTTGTCTGCTTTCTCACCGTGCTTGATTTTGAGTTGATCTAATTGCTTAGTCAACTGATCAAGCTCGACCATGAGAGTATCCAGTTCGTTCTGCGCCGACTCTTGCTCGGCCTGCAATTCTTTGATGAGAGCCTCGTCTTGCCGGGCCCGATCTTCTAAAACCTTGATGCGGCTCTTTATCTCCTGTAACTCCTTTTGCTCATAGCTGATGCGACTCTCAAGGCGGCTCTTCTGCGTGCTGAATTCTAGCTTCTTTTGTGCGCCTTCCATTTGAAGTGAACCTTGTTGGGCCTCATATTCTCGAATATCATTGTATCCAAGTCGTCGGCAGAAATCGGCGAAGACTTCGTCCTGTATTTGGCTCACCGAATCTTGGTGTTCTTTCAAACTGTTCTCCAGGTCTTGCAGCTTACGTATATTTTCCTCGTACTTAGGCTTGGACGTTGTAAGCTCTTTCTGTGTGTGAGATAACTCCTTCTGCTTGCTGCTCTGATTACGTTCGACTGCCTTAGCTTCATCTTTGAGGTAGCTTAGCTTCTGTTCGAGACCAACCAACTCTCCTTGAAGCTTTTCCTCTTCGGATATGCCATGTTGAGTTTTTGGAAGAGACCCTAGCTCCGAGATAAGCTTATCTGCAAGCTTTCGAAGGGTTTCCACTTCGGAGTCTTCCCATTGCCGTGAATCTGACTTGCCTCCTTGGCCACCCGTCATATTCCCTCCTTTGTGGATTATTGAGCCGTCGAGCGTGATTGCTTTCACATCATTGTGCTTCTCCCAGCAGACGCTCTTGGCTATAGAAAGGTCGTCGCAAATTACAGCATTGCCACATACATAAGAAAATGCCCGTTCTAAGCTTCTCTCGTAGTTAATCGTGTCAAGGGCCATCCTGCATCCACGATATTGGCCTTTGATATTGGAGTTCAGAGTGGTGAACTGTATTGTATCCAAGGGAAGGAAGGTTGCTTGACCAAGGTGCTGTTCCTTCAGAAATTGAATACATTCAATTGCGGTTTTCTCATTTTCTACAATGATGGAGTCGAAGTTGCGGCCCAGGACTGTGGTGACCGCGGTCTGAAAGCGCTTCTCAATAGGTTTACACAGCTCGCTGACTCTGCCTTTCACGCCTAGAAAATTCCGCTTCAAATCTGCGCTGATGGTCTTGAGCCGTTTATCCTTCTCACTCTGCTTCTTTCCGTCATCGGCTTCTATTAGTTTGTTGAGTACTTCTTGAAGCTTTTCCTCCTTCTCAGTCCGCAGCTGCGCGATACGAAGTCTCTCAGAGGTGTGCTCATTGAAGCTCTTTTTCTTGCTGTTGGTGTCCTTGGTAGTCTCCTTGATCTGGCGGTTAACATTGTCTTTACGTTCTCCAATATCTTTGAGCTCATCGCTCAGCTTCTGAATATGCCACTCAGCAGTATCCACGGTGCTTTTGAGAATTTTTACGGTTTCTTCATCAGCCTTCTGCTTTCGTGACAGGTTGTCTACCCTGGCCCGCTCCGTCGAAGTCCGCTTATTGACCTCGTCATTCAGCTTCTTATACCTCTGCAAGTCTGCTTCATTCAACTCCCGTCCTTCTTGCTCGGCTAATTTTCTGAAGTCGCTCTCCCACTGTGCTTGGGCTTTTTCAACGACTTTCAAATCTTTTTCAAATTGCTTCAGCTTGCTAGAATGGTCATCGCGTTCTTTGGAGATTGCCGCAATCCTGTTATTGAATTTATTGAGATTCTTGCTTGTGATATCTATCTTCTCCGCGATAGGCACAAGTCCATTTTCTTTGGCTTCGATATCTTTCTCCTTCTGTTTGATGCTCTTCTCTACCCTTGACACATCTCGATTGACTTTGGCCTGATCCTTCTTGGCGTCTTCGAGGGCCTTCTCATACTTTTCAATGCCACGTCGTTGCTCCTTGAGCTCCTCCTGATGCTTTTGTATCTCCACACCCGATTCCTCGATAACTCGTTGAAAATGGTACAACTTCCAAAGTATATGTGTGACAATAGCTTGGTCTCGTTCATGGGCTTTTCTTGCGTAGTTGTCGGCCTCATTCTTCTGGTCAGTATATTGCTTAATCTCGGAATTAATGCCTCTCCGCCGATGTAGAGTAAAGTTCTGATTCTCCAACGCCTCTTCCTGAGCCTCTTTTAACCTCTCATACTCTGCTTTGTATTCGAGGCTACCCGAGATCTGTTCTATCAGGCGCGTGAGATCTCGTGGAGATTGGGATGCGATGGCTTCAACATCGCCTTGGAAAACTAGAAAATTGCGCGCTCTGATCAAGATGTTCTCCGACTCTAAGGCTTCATTGTATTGTTGCGCCGTGACCATGCGATCATTTATACGATACTCGCTCACGCCTTGATTCGTGATTGTTCGTTTCCAATACTGTTCGTCGCCCGCATCGTCTTCATAGACAGCCATTACCCAGGCGCTCTTGGGATCATTGCGTTCCTGAGTGCCAATACGGCCATCTTCGACATCGGAGCCCACATCACCATTTGAGTGGCCGTTTACACCATTTGTAGTCGCTGAGCCGTCTCCGTTGATTTTGGAGGTCCGGAGTACTCGACCGCGGAAGACGAGGTCTCGCAGGTGAGCCGAGCGCAAGTGGGATGACTTGATTCCAAGAACGAAGGAGATCGCGTCCATGCTGCACAAACAGTCAGTACGTATGGGCAATAGCAATACCGGGGCATCTCACGAATTGGATTTGCCGGAGCCATTGGGGCCAATAATGGACGTAAAGTAGGAATCACCGAGTAGTAGGGTGTGGTGGCTCTTGTAGGATTTGAAATTGAAGAGTTCAAGGCGAACGAGTTTCCCCATGTTGAAGGCCAGGTGCAGGGGACTACCTGGATGTGGGCGTTATGTACACAGAGTATCACCGCATAGTCCTGGGCCATCAATCGACTATCGAGAAAGTTTACTGGGTCAATGAGTACCAGTCGCGATAGAGACGCGGATTGTTTGTGTGCAGGTAGGAACGCGCCCAATTCGCGATGGCTTCGACGCCGTTTTACGGCTTCTCACACCTTAATTTTAGCGCCTGAAATATACATGAAGTTTTCCATTCAATGAAACGGTGCTGATTTGTAATTTTACCATTTAATAGCTGCCTGATACATAGGATTCTTACCAAATACGCCGCACGAATAAGGTGTTGCCAAAGGAGATATGAGCTTGGTCGCGTGGAATACAGATCACCTGCTGATTCATTTTGGCAGTGACAAGAGGAATGGAATGCTTTATAGTAAGCTAATTACGGCAGCTGTCCTACAGCAAGATTGCTAACAAAACGAGAGTCAAGTCGAGAAATGATCCGATGAGCCGGACTCCACACTTATTCAATCACGCCTTCGTTGAGGCTGTTGTACCTCTCTATGTCCCGGTCCACCAGAACGACTTTAATATCAGGATAGTGTTCCAAAAGATCCTCCGCGAACGCGACAGCGGGCACATCGGCAACGGTGCCAGAAGTCCCCGGCAAATTATCTCACTATTCCCTCGTGTACGGCATCCAGTGCCTCGTTCCAAAGGTCCGTATCGCCAATGTTCGCGATCATAGTGAGACCGTGGTAGCAGGGAAAGCCGAGGATACCCAGTGCTTGCTGTATTACTTTTTTGGATGGGAGCGTATAGCCTCAGTAAAGATGGCCTCAAATCGCCTGGGTTTTGAGAGAGAGCACATACGTACGTGCCGTTCCGGTCCGACCCATACCCAGGCTCAGGACTTTCACAATGGGGACTGCGCGCTTTCAACCTCGCTTGTTGCCAGAGCTGAATAGCTTCGGATGTTTTCCCTCACTGTAGACGCTCTAGGCATCTTGAAAGACTTCTTAGAGCATGAAGTTCAACACGGTTGGATGAAGTGCATAAAAGCTGCACCAGCTACCCACTTGGGGCTGCCCTCTAGATTGCTCATAGACGGGAAACTTGGGACGAAAAGGGACTCCAAAGGGGTATTGGGGCCTGGGGCAAAGTACCAATCACGTCATGCATGCATAGATGGGCTCTACAATTGAGGGTTGCCTTCAAAATGGCCTTCCTCATCCACCATGAGGAACACATGTGAGCATCGGCTTTTTACAAGATCGAGTCCCTTTGTCCTAATAATGAGGCAGGTCTACGTAGATCTCTACCATCAATGGAAGGGGAAAATTCTCAGTGTCTCGTTTAGCTCACAAAGCACCAATTTGATCTTTCTACGAGTTGATGGGTAAGATTTCAGCCTCGGTTCTAGACATCGACATATATTGTAGCCTTTCATTTCCTTAGAGGGACATGCGAAAATTTATACGGCATCTGAAAGGTCTCCTAAAACCGCCGATAAGTCTTGGGATCTGCCTCGAGACGAAATCCAGGATTCTAATGTTTTCAGCCATTGCATTTGACAACACATTCATGAATCCTGCTAAGCAAGGAAATTTTTACACAAATCGGTCCATTTACACACTCCAGAGTATGTCAGAAAACAGACGAAAGTTAGTGAACACAGCTTTAAGTTTCAAACATAAGGAAATGATTAATGCCTAATAAGTAAAGCGTCTTTCAGAAACAACGAATGGGCATGTGCTGCGAGGATCAAGACAGCCAGAAATGAAAATCCACTGAGACGAAAATGATGTCAAATCTAAGCTATGGATATCGTACTTTCATCGGCATCGCAAGGCTTCCTATATGTAGTTCACAAGTTTGTTTCCTCAATCAACTGACGACATTATACTAAATCTACCGGCCACGCATCTCCAATACCAGTAACTACTGCCTTCTTCAGCGTGGCAGTGTTAGAATGCTAAAGTCTCAAAATTTGCCCCTCTGTGTTGATTTGATGATACCTTAGTCGACAATTTGAGAGACTGAGATTATTTTTCAACAAACTTTTGCAAGAAGTTGATTTGGCATACTGGCTTCCACCTTAAACACAAGTTTAGAATATTGAAGCCTTTATATTAACAACGCCGGTTATAATTAACAACTTCGAATTTAGAATATCAACAGGCCGCTATCTTTCAACAATTACAAACACTGTAGATTTTTCCTAGGATTGCTGTCCATAGCAGGAAAACCGCGGCAGGAGTCGAATTGAGAACTAGTAAACGAGCGAACGAGCGATCTGATTGGCCATTTCAATCAATGCATACACAAGTCAATTCCTTAAGCCATTACTGGACTTCCACTGAGTATAATGGCAGTGAGTTTACAGAACTCTTTTGGAGGTAGGCATCTTGCCAAGCTTAAATCACGTGACTGTCGGCCAACAGGAAGAGCTAGTTTTCTTTTCTGGTGAGCCATCTAGCCACTCTTGAACGCTGAAGTATCGAGGAAGAAGCCATCGAGAGCTCACCAACAATGCTTGGCGTTTCTCCACGGACTTCTTCTTCCATCGATTCAGGATGGTGTCTGCATGTGACGCCAACAGATCTCCTCTCTCCTGTTGCGCATGCGATGCGCTGGGCATCATGGTCGGAAAGTTTGCCACGGTAGGAGAGCTGCGGGCTACATTGCTCCTGGATTAGGTAGAAGCCGGTTTGGCAGTCGTCACGGATGGGTCAGAATTTCCCTGGATCTTGCGGCCTGAAGCTGAGCAATGGACTTTTGACATGGCCGGCGATATTCCCAGACGTCAAGTGCTGTTCACCCCGCAGCTGATTGTGCTAGGTTGGTTCACTTTCTTTGCCATAGTGTATTAGGACCGGTTCAGCCGACCGTTCTAGTTTAGTAGAACCAAGTGCTACCTAGTAAGTATGGTATACTCACGAATTATCGCAGATGTATCAAATAAATAAGATATAGTATGGAAAAGTACAAGAAAGCAGAGTGTTACGGGTGCAACCGAGGGATAGGGAGCACGCCCGG
>QKZZ01000554.1:0-11670 GCA_003521265.1 Cetradonia linearis
GCATTTAGAGAACAACTTGGAAAGCTGGTATGTAGGCCTAGGCCTGCGATCGGAGAAGTTGAAGATGTGGAGGAGAGAGATGAATTGGAGAAGGAAATTGTGGGGCTTGAGGAAGTGGGTGAGGAGAGCGGTGAGAAAAAGGTGGAAACTGTAAGTAGCCTGTAATGTGGTGGAACTTCAGACGCTATCAATAGGGGCAGGGAAAGGTAGCGAAGCCGAGCTCGGGATTGATTTAAATATGCGTGCTATCGATGCCAATGCGCGATATCTGAGCCAAACTAATAGGTCTCAAAGTAAATATCTTTTCAAAGGTAACGACCTCTCACTTTCACCAACCCACAATCACGCATCGCATCAACGCAATAATGATACAATCTCCTCTGCAGAACCACATCTGCAACAGATGGACAATCTCAACATCCCATTTTCTGTACGAAACTCGCTACAATCAGAAAATACATTAAACAACAACAATATCCAACGGGGGCTTTTAACATATATCCTAAGTAAACTCATGACTCCACTACACATAAGTATGCCTTAATAAGCGCAACCACGCCATCTGGAGTCAACACTTCACTGATCTCCTTCCCCGCCGCAGGAACGTCAACATGCCGGGTCCAAAACATCGAACAATCCATCTTCACCTCGCTCTTATCCCAAAGATTTTCGGCAATGGCAGAAATGTCCCGACACACACCCCCGCTGCAATGGCCATCGCTCCTAATAGCCGATCCGACTTATTAAGCCACGGCATCAACCGATGAACTCTTTCTCTCTCCAACCCTTCTTATGAAGAGCGGATACATGGGTTCGCACAGCTTTCCCTAGTTCTCTAGCGAGGAGCTCGCGATAAGCCATCATATATGGATACATGTAAGCGATAAGGATATCCTTCATGCCTCTGTGGATTGACCATGCGAGTGGGGACCAGGGGAGATGCTGGTCCAGGCACTCCGCAATAGCCGTAGCTTCTGCTTGTCTGAGACAACCCGTTGAGGATTCATCTTCGATGAGGGAAGGAACCATTAGCACGCGAACGGGCGATGGTGTCGTGCACTCATTCTCCAGGCGCTCCCAAAAGAAGTAATCGACCTCGTGGGCTTCGCCTCCTAGCTTGTTTTATAGGTCGGCGGCGCAGCGTTGTGCACTGAATCGTTTTGGGAGTAGGGTTGGCATCTACCGTCCGGGTTTCTTTCGCCCGGAGAATGCTACGCGATTTTCTTTACCTTCGATTAAGACCCCTGTCGATTTTACCAAAGGCCATTTGTGCGCACATTCGAGGCCTGCGTGGGAAGCAAAGAGGGAACGGGTCTTTGCCGTCCATGAAGCTCTCGTGTGGTTCGAATTGGAGAGTTGGTGGCTCGCCAAGGGGGCATTCGAAGCGATCTATGGTTTTGTTACTACTGTAGCCTCTCGAGGTCTGGAGCTCGGGACTTTGCCGACAGAATCCATGATAGCTCGCTCATCCCAGACGAAGTCTGGACGATCCATCATGGCAATGCTTTCTCTACCTTTGAAAGCAATACGAAAACAATCAACGTCATACGAGACATTTTTGTACAAGCCACGTCTTTATAGTAGACCAGTGGCATGATAGGTAAGACCTGATGCCATTGCTGTTTCTGCGCAGTCTTCTCAGGAGGCCTTGGAGGTGGTTGATGGACATCCTCATGCATTTGAATTGATGGCAGGACCTTCTGCTTGTTAAGGCTAGACTCCTCCGAGGCAATCTGGTTGCGAAGTTGAGACGAATGCGGATGGAAGTCTGCTAGAAATACAGTCCATGACGGTATCCCGACACGACATATTGGTCTCCGGCTCAGATGTACGATTTCCAAGGCTTTGACCTACGTGCGGCTAGACGATCGATGACTACTCCTATCATCTTCCTGCGAGCGAGGGTATTAAGGACAGCGGCGTATCACTATCACCTGAGACGTCCGCATAGTGGAATCGGGTGTACGCAGAGTGAGAAGTGTTGAACGCGTAATATCCCCCCTTCATCAACGGGTACTTTCCAGAACCTTACAGCATCCGTATTGATAGATTCAATCAGCCCTTCCTTTGCTAAGACAACAGGGTCAGCTCCCATCCAACATACTGGCCTCGTGGCGGCGCAAAAAGCCATTTCTTATTATCCACAAGATCATAGACCTCTATGCCACCGTCACCTGACATTTATGAGATAATCTTGCACGCACCAGGGGGAAAACGTGCACTAGCGACCTCCAGTTAATCTACCATCTTCTTCCGCACTTTCTCGGGTGACTTTCCAAACCTCAAAATCCTTCCCTGCACTTCTGAACGGCTTTCAAGCTACGAAAGTCCCTCGTTTTGACCACAAACGACAAGCTGCTTTCCATGGGGACTTCAGTGGAGTGTTCGTATCCAGTAATATGGGCGCTCAAATGCATGAGTCAACACGTCGTTCACATCCCAGACCCAGAAATGACCTTCGCCAGACGTGCTGGCGACTGGGGACAGCCGCCAGTCCAATTTTGGGTGTTAGATTTGAAGGTATGCAGACTTCTTCCATCCGTATGGCTCCTGATTCTGAAGGTTTTTTCCCAAGACACAGAAGCTATGTGCTTGTCATCTGGACTGAAACCGACCCACATAGTAGCGTCTGCATGTCCCTCCAGTGTCAAAAATAACTCTTTCTTCGAAGTACCCCAGACACAAAAATCCCACTTCTTGGCGTATTCTCCATAACCGGGGCTCTCATCTGGCATGAATATTAGGCTGATTCCTTTCTCATTGAAGACTTCGCTGCCGAATTTTGCGTTAGTCGTCCGTGTAACCACAAATTATCCTCAACTTTAGACTTCACATTCGAGAGATTGACCGCCTTCTTGAAATCTTCAGCTAAGCTTTCCTTTTCGTGTTCCGTTAGTACCCAACCAGATCCCTTTTCGTGGTCCTCTTACCAAGAGCCTGAAGTATAGCCTCATTTTCCAAAGCTCGCTCACGTTGTTCATCTAAATTCCAAAAGACGATTGCTGATTCTGCTTCCACAGAGTAACCGTAATCATTCAAGGCACAAGAAATCAAAGTCCTTGGCTCCTTTGGATGGAATCGAATAGCATCGACTCAAGAGACATGACCCTTCAGGATCAGAAGCAGTTTGAAGTCGCTGATGGTGTAAATATGTATGTCATGCTGGAGAGCGACTACCAGGAGCGTGCTGTCTGCATTTCGACATGCATTGGCTGGCTCTGTGGGAAGCTCGCTCTTAACAAATTCGTCACCCCACTGACATGGCTGGCCTGGAGCCCAAGTAGCTGTTTGCCCATCTGCTCCCTTAAAGTCCTCGAGGCGTGCGTAGAACCCAGTCCTTTTGAAATTGGTAGGAGTAGCTTTGCATGACGACCTGTATGGATGATTGGGATCCAAATGTGAAGAAGCTGATATTTGTAACGATGGCTGCCTGATGACTTGGTTGGGTGCTCGAAACCCATATCTAGAAGGTTGATATGTATATAACAGACGGTTGCCTGATGGGATAATATCCGTACGCACATGCATGATGCAGCCAGTATGCTCGCCAACCAAAATGTTTCTACAGGCAAAGCGCTCGAATCAGCAGGCGGACCCCAATAGTCCCAACTCTTGCTCCGCTTCTCCAGAAACTTGTATGGAGTCGCAGCCCAAAGATGATTTCTGGGTGACCCTGTATTTGTTCCACATGGGTCTGAGATTTCCAACAGTCAAAACCAGCTGCATGTACCTACCCAGTCTTCGAGCTTCGAGTCCCCGTTCCACTAAGTTTCTCCCCCTTCAACCAACTCAGCATTCTCCCACGTCCGCATCTTATTTCCCCGGATCCAAGTACCAACCATGACCGCACGCAACTCACTAATCCTGATACTCCACGCAGTCCCCGTGACTATACTCACAAACGCGCTACCTATATTCAAGGCGTACACCAGTCTCACGATGTACGACTGGAATCCGCTCGAGCGCTCCATAGCTTATTCAACCATCTTATACTCAGCATCGCCTTTTATCCTCCTGACATCCTACAAATACCACAACCTCTTCTCCTGATCCCTCTCACACACACCATTCAACCGAGAAACACAAACCTCAACTTCGTCCCCTCGTCAAATTGGAATACTAAAGTATCAATGAAGGCATTCACCGCAACCATGGTACAGTCGAGATTGATTTTTTCGAGAATGGGTGTTTTACTACCAAGGCACCAAATGCAAGCTTCTAATCCAGTGAGCTCTTGTAGGATGTCATTAGGGCAGTGTTCGGAGTCTTCCGGCAAGATTGTTCTAGCCTTGAGGTGGCGTCGGTAGGGGAGGGGACGACTGGAAAGGGCGAGGATTGAGGTTGTGAAGCCGTTGGCGAGGCATTGGCGGACGACTTCGCTGCCGATGGAGCCTGTGGTGCTAGTAAGTAGAATCTTCTTATAGATTCAGGTGATTTGAGAGGCTCGGGGCGTAGATTGTTACGGTGGTTGGGTCTATTGAACAGAGCCGGAGGTGTGTTGGTTGCCCTGCGAAGTGGACAGTTGAGAGTTATATCCTCCCCTTGGGGAACAATGGATGGTGATTCGGCACATCGTCGGTTCCATCTAGCCAAGCTGTATCTGGTCTGTTGAAGCAGATCGTTGTTGAAGAGAGCGAGTCGGACGGGGAAGTTATACAAATGCAAGGCTCGGATTCGCCGCCCCCGAGAGCTGGTCAAAGGTTGTTCCTGATATATGGCTAGTGAAAGGAAGGTGTAAGTTTTTTGATGAATCTGTCAATGATACCGTATAGGTCTACAGTTCTATCAACTTAATCGTGGACACCCCATCTACCCACCTCTTCCATGGCCTCTTTGCCCCCATCCTTTAAGGTCTCGTCCTCCAGAACACCGCTCACACAAGCCCATCCACTCCTGCTACCTCCCCACTTCAAGACTTCCTCCTTGTATCTTTCACCAGCTTCTCTATCAACCCCTCCTCCATCCCGGCCTGCACGGAAGACTTCCCTCCAAATCTTCCCCGCAATAGCCCTATCAAATAAGTAACTATAATAAGTACCACCATACTCAACAAGATGTCCAAAGAAACCCTGCGCGGTGATGTCTCGCGGCTCTATAACGCTGCCATGTTTGTCGTAAATGTCAAAGAAGACTTTGGTGCTATCAAACCCGCCCTCCATCGTCAAAGGTAGGGAGGAATGATAAGCTTGGTCCAGCATGCTAAACAAAATCTGTGTTTCCGTTTGAAACCCTTGACCACGCCTCTGCATCTTCAAGTAATCTTCGACCATCTCGTATGGCAGTGGGGCATCGGTTTCCCAATGGCGCGCGAATAATGCAAGTACTGATGGATCCGCCGCGAAAGACTCCATAAGCACAGAAGGCAACTCGGCGAAATCAGTGGGACAGCGAGTGCCAGAAACAACTTGTAATGGCGTGCGGCCAATAATAGAGTGTATTGCGTGTCCCATCTCATGGAACAGAGTCCGAACGTCCTGGAAGCCGAGAAGCGTAGGAGCGCTATGGTCTTTAGGGTGAGGAAAGTCACAGACTAAAGCGATAACCGGAACTTGGAAGCGTTGCTTGCCGCCAGGAGGACTGGATGTTGCCATACCATCATTGTCGTGCTCAGCTGATTCTCCCTCAGAAATCAGGCGAGAGCAGCGAAGCGTGAAATGGGTCGGGTTCGGAGTCTTGCCAACACGAGTAAAGAGATCACAGTAGAGTACTGCTACGTGTCCCTCGGTTTCGTGGAATACATCGAAACGTCGGACATCCTCATCCCATATTTCACCAGGTGCGGTCTCGCGAGGGACAAAGCGGATGCCGTAGAGACGGGTGAAAAGGCGCGATAGTCCTTGCATTACTGTTCCCAAAGAGAAGTAGGCGGACATGAAGTCTGGTTTTCGGGAACTGGATTGAGCACTGGCATTGATACGGTTTCGATAGTACATGACGTCCCATGGGCGAATTTCAGTGTCTCCACCATCTTTCACTTTCAGCGCTTTCATGTCTTCTATTTCTTTCCTGACATGTGGAACATTGTCTGTTGAGAGCGCCTTCAAGAATGAATTTACTGCCTCCGGCGACTTGGCCATTTTATCAATGAGATTCATGTGTGCGTAACTCTTATAGTCAGAAAGGCTCGCTATTTTGGCGCGAGTCTCCATAAGCTTCTCAAGCGTTTGGATCTGGGATTCCGAAGATTGTCTCCCATGTATATATATTTGCCGCCGTACACGTACGTCTCTTACCGAGTCCAGGGCTGCATACGGCACTGGACCTTCCGTAGGCAACACTACCTTGTTGCGGTTGATGGAGTATTTTGAGATTAGGAAGGGATTCAGGCCTTGCAATTCATCGGCTCGGAATGTGAGGTGTGATATTCTTGGTGCCATTTTCTCTACGAAGTCATGACCCAGCCTTTTCGTCTCATTAGACAAATCCACAAACCTCTGTCTCTTCTCTTGTGGTAGGTCGATCGCAGATTGGCCGAAATCTTTGAGCAGGATTTCTGCAACTGTTTTCTCCGCTTCGTTCCATACCCTTGCGATCACTGGGCTTGATATGGCCTTCTCTAATTGCTGCTTGAGACCTGGAGTGGTATTCAGAAGGTTCATGTATTCAAATAAATAGGCGTAGGCCTCGGTGGCAGCCCGTCGGTAAGGGAGGCGTGGGTGGGTTGAGCGCACGAAGTCTGCGATGTCGAGGATCCTGCACAGGGTATCGCTCAGAAGATCAAGTCGCCTGGGTAATGCTATGTATTCCTCTGTGGTTGAGGCTGACAGCACTTCGTCCACAATCTTCTGCGCTCTTGCTCTGGTGAGTTCAGCATATCTTAAGAACCCTTGTGGTTCTGTAAGATGGCGATTTTGGAAAAGGCCTCGAGAAGGACCTGACCATCCATTTTCGCGAGCTTGTGAGAGTTGTTTCCAGCTGCTCTGCGAGTCGAAGATCTCACGCAGCAAATGGTCGTCATGGCGGTGACCTGCAGGAAGACTCGACTTCAAGTGTGCAGCGACAGAAGCTGCCACAGCATATTGTCGGCGCCTTATGAGGGGTTGTAGACCACGCCCATTGGATGCTTTTAATAGGTGGCATGATGGCTTGAGCATGTCCTACATCCAGAGGTAGAAGGCTGCTCACCTGTTGATTCAGGATGGGGTCCTGACATTGTAAGAAAAGCCAATATCATAAATTACGGTAATATAACTAGGCCGTATTGGACTGGCGCGATCGGGGATGGAGTGTGGGGAATAGGCTTCGTTCAACTTCTCATATTCGCCTCACAGCAGTCAAATCACTAACAAAATCCTCTACACACACATCTCCTACTGTAACAGCTCACTAACTCGCTCCAAAACTCTATCAAGCGGAAGCATACCCACCACAACCTATACCACCACCACCCAGCAAGAACCATTCCCTTCCGCAAGCGCAAATCCAGGCCTCGAACCCCAATCTTCCTAAACAATGTCCTCAAACGGCACCTTCAACGTCCTCGGCTCCGCCAGACTCAATACAGCTGACGGCAAGAATCCTACATCTTCCTCAACTACATCCTCATCTCATCCGGCTGGAACTGCAGTTGGCCAGAAGAACAACGAGTATAGGAAACAGTGTCAGTCGGCACATGATGCGCTAGAGAATCGGCTACGTGATGAGGAGAGGGAGAGGAAATGGAGTGGGAATTGGTGAAGGTGGGGTGGACTTGGTGCTTTGGGTTAAGGGTAGATGAGGCTCAAATTGGATGGTGGAGAGGCTGATGGGATATTCTCAAGAAAGACAGTTGTGTTTTAGGGTTGGGGGTCAAACTTTCATGGACCGTGATCCTGAGAGTTTATGATATTGATGCAGCTACGTCGTGACGCTCATTTATAATGATGGAAAAATACGGACTGTTGTAAGCAAGGTGTACAACAAGCATAATTTGCTAGCCACTTAATATTCTCGCATGATGACTGTGTGTTTATCTAAATACTCAATCTGCATGTGCCATGATATTCGATTTACCACTGTTCGTGGATAGCCAAATAGATGACCTTCTTGGCTTTGACATTATTCACACCTTTTTCTCACTTTAGCCCCAGGGTCTTGATCGACAATGTCTTAAACGACAAGACCACTCGTCCAGTACTTGGCGGCTTTTGCGTATTCCTCATATGGTTGAAGCTTTTCGAGGGCCTGCTTTGCTTCCGAATTAAGCAAAGAAAGGCCGTGGATGAAACTTGCATTCGTCCATCCAAACCTAGGTTTTCGGTTCAGCATCTCCATCCAAGACTTGAGAGCTTGAGGATAACTTACCCTTCAAGCGGAGCATACTTGAAGTTCCTTCCCTGATTGCCGTACTCCGCATCAACCTTATGCGAGCCTTCTAGTGTAGTGACGTCGTACTTCTCTACCACAGCACCGTTATATTCGGCGAATACTCGAGTCATCATATGCAGCCAGCGATATGCCAGTCGCTCCGCTTCTTTACGATAGCCGTACTTCTTCAAGCCGTCCCAGCCCAAGATCTGATGAGGAGCCCATCCATAAGGGTAATCCCATTGTCTCTGAGGATTCGTTGCACTGACTGGCCCTCGTGAGTACTCCGTGCTTGAAGAAAGTCCGCCCACACATTCGAGTCTAGGTAGTGCTTTCTCCACAACAAGAGCAGCTTGATGAGAACTAGCAACGCCACACCAAAGAGGCCAGAGGGTTGTTGCATACTCAAAATCCGTTTGCCTCTTCGTCACCGTGTTATAATCAAAGTACATGCCCTTCTCTTCATTCCACATGTACTTATCAATGAGCTGCTTTCGCTTCCTTGCAGCTGAATCCCAGTAGTCTGACGATTCAGCCCAGCCCACTCCCAGAATAGGAGCTACCCAAGTAGCCGGAAGCCCAAGTTTGTCATCAAACACAATTCTGATCGCTTCCGCAATGTCTGTCTCGATCTTGTAGAGAAGACAATTGAGATCAACCGTTCCCAAATCGGCACATACACCTTCGAGCCGCTTTGTCGTATCGTGGCCATTTTCTCGTAAAGCCCTGTCATGGAGAAAGAAAACGTCGAGGTCTGGCTCTTGAATTTCACCATACGTGTACGCTCGGCCAAATTCCTCGATAGTCATGTTGTACTTCTCAGAATAAGGTTTCAATACATGGGCGAACTCGTGAGCGGGTGTCTCGGGACAAATTCCGACTCCAATAGGCCGATATCTTGTCAGTCCGGACTCCGTGTCGTATCTTGGAGGAGCCATCCAGTAAGTGTAATATTCCTTCATTACGGCGAGGATTGCGAGCTTCAGCAGACCTTTGGCTCCGGCGTCTTCCCGACTTGCTTTATACATGTTCAACGCTAAATCTATCAGGAAAGGGGGCTGGGATCTGCCGAGATAGTAGGAGCGATTGGCATTCAGAACCTTACCATAATGTTTGATCTCGAAGGCGAAGTTTCGTATGATTGACTTGACAAGCTCGCGGTGTGTATCTATCATTCCCGTGGCGCAGAAGCAAGCGTCCCAATTGTATAGCTCATTGAAACGACCACCAGGTACGATAAATGGATAGCCTTTAAGCCCTAGCCGCTCGTTCGAGTCTTTCGTCATCTCGAGCGCGAGTAGACCTGACTTATCATTCAGACTTCTAATGAACTCAGCAGTAATTTCACCATCCGGAAGCCACTGAACGTCTAAATTCATTTCTGGTCTTTCGTGCGCAAGCTGTATGTAATAGGCATGTTGTTCCGAAGCTTCGCGTGGAATATAGATTCTTGGCCGATCTTGAGGGTCGGCACCAGGTTTGGGATCTCTGGCTGACTTGGCAATTCCGGAGGCATCAATGGTTCTAGTGAGATTGTCCCACCAGCTACCTTTGATCAGCCTCTCTAGTCGACTTATCGGATCTTCCGACAGCTTTTCTGAATCGAGCTCGAGGTGCTCCTCTCCTTTTCTCTGAGCATGGAACAGCTCTTGTAGAAGATTAGCTAAGTAATACGTGCCCTTGACTTGCACATCTGCATCCCTTAGTGTGGCTGGGGAGAAACACTATATAGAAGATTAAAGGTAAGCTGCCTTGCATAGATCCACCGATCGAACATCGTACCTTCGGTCCGCGGTCATCAACAGTTATCAGACAATCGCCATCGGTGTCCTCGCTGCGTAGTAGCGATTCCATAGATTGATCAACTGCAAGAATGAACTTGCCTTTCTTGAGGATGCCACCAACTGTAAAGAGCACGGTTTAAGATCATCATTCAACAGAAAAGCTTGGGACCTACAGTAGACGCCTCCTTCTAAGGTCTTTTCTATCGACATATCGGCCATTGGATGCAATTTTAGGCCGCTAGGCTATGTGTTCTTCGTAAGTAGCCGAATCGTGGTGCTGTGGGGGAATGGATCTCGGAAGAAGTATAATGATAGGCGAACCCTCTGTCAAGAAGCAGCTGGCTAAAAGGAAGCAGAGCTAGCTTTTAGAGTAGATAGCAGAAGTAACACAGCATTATGGTAACACGAATGGGAAGTTATCTCACATATGCTAGCGGTAAATGCTTGTGAGTTTCCTCCGAGTTCGCCACTGTGTCTACGTCCGTAACATTGTGAAGCTTGGACGCTGTGTGAGGGACTTGATCCGTAGACATCATACGTCCTTTCCCCTTCAGCCTAGGAAATAAAGATTGTGAGACCCGAAGATAGCGAGTAGTGAGCAAGCACCACCTATTAAGCCTCCGAGCACAAGCCACATAGATCATGCCGAACATGAAACATATGTCAAAGGCGAAGCTATTAATGAGGCGTTGAAGGTAAAATTTGCAACATCATGGCGATGATCTCTCATGTTATGTCATGCGAGAGACTAACATGTTGGCGGTGAAAAGCTTCAGAGAAGAACCTCAAGCTGCGGCCAATCGCAAAATTCGAGTAGTGATCAACTACATAAGCAGATCAAGTTTCACTGGCTTAGTCGATGCGACTACTTCATATGCAAGAAATTTGTCTAGGTCGACGTGTCTAGGCAAAGGCGTCAAAATCTGACCAACTACCTATCCTGGTGAATTTGGCATTGAGGTTTGGACACTTGGTCGTTTCGAAAAGTGGGTCCTCCAAAAGAACATGCTAGCGCTACGCAAACAATTCTACCTCTACATGACTATGTACGACACTGCCCGCTACGTTCTGCACCCGTAACCCTTGTGAGGGAATCAGATGATCAAAGGCCTTACAACTCGCTCGAGTCGCCCTAGAATTTTGACAATTCCAACATCGCTTGGGGGGAGAAGCTCGGTTAGAAGGGCGCTAATATATTATCAGCTGGAATTTACTAATTGGTGTTTACTAGTTATCAGATGGGGCTTAAGCTACAATAAGCCTTTATAGTAAGTATTGCACCATAGAAGGACTGTGCTCTACATTAAGATTAAAGTAACCAAAAAGACTTAGTCTCCAGTAGATAAACCCCTTTTAATGTGGCTCGGGGCTGGCCCGAGCCCCATAGTCGGACGGCCGGCCCTGGGGAGCCCAGAGCCCATGCGCGACAATCCCGCAGCGGCCGCTAATGGGCACAGAGACTCCTCCACCTCCGCCTCCTCCGCCTTTACCTCTACAAAATATGGTCACAAGCCTGAGACCACCCACATACAGAGCTGCAAACATATACGCAGAACAAAACATGACCACTAAATATATTAATAAACCCTATATAAAACCA
>QKZZ01000557.1:0-16058 GCA_003521265.1 Cetradonia linearis
GCCCCACCCCATCTTCTCCAACTCCCTCGCAAAGAAATTGTATTCATCTTCGCCTTCTCCGTTTCCAATAAGAAGTTTCCTATCTCCGTCCTTCTTGCCCTCCATCACCGATCTGAATTCCCTCAGATGCCACCAGTGGACTAAACTCCTTCCACCCTGCTCCAATGGCACAGCTTCTTCCACAACGCCGTCTACATCCCCCCCACATAGCCATTCGTCTCGAAGCTCGGGTCTGCAGTGCAGATATATCGCTGTGATGACTCTCATGTTGGTCTGCCGCCATTTGCGACCACAGTATGGCACTTGCGACTTGAAGAGCTTGAGTGTATACAGCCGAAGTTCCGGTTGAGGGATCTTCAACGCTTTGCGTAATATCGTGCTGGACTTGTATTGTACGAGAAGTAGAGCACGATGGGCTTTTCGTTTTGTGATCTTTTGGAGTAATCGGAGGAGGTTGATATTTGTAAGGAAGAAGCGTGGAGCGTAATTCGTGATAGGGGTTTGGGGTAGAGCAGTGGTGGGGTAGCCAAGCTCATCGACCTCTGGACGGGGAGCCGCTGGAGGTGAAGATCGTGGTGGGGATTGGGATGTCGGACTGCGGCGGTGCGTTCGGATCGGTGGTGGTGCGGCTTCGTCTTCGCTGGACGTGGATGAGGAGAGGGCTGGCTGCGGAGGTGACTTTGGAGGATTCTTAGAGTGGACGTGACAAAAGTAGAAGAGGCTGGTGATCGTTAGGATGCAGAGGATACGCGATCGGGATGGACCAAGCTTACTCAAGATCCTCACGGTCGTTCTTCTGATCAACCGCTCGGTCTACGTCTTGATGGGCAAGGTATTTTAGGATGAGTGGCAGATAATTTGCGTCGAGAAGAAGTTGCGTAAGGTATTCGTATTTGAGGATGTCTTTGTAAAGTCAGTGAAGTCCTTTAAGCCATTCAAGGTATACAGTACGACTTACGTGAAGTTTTGTACCATTTCAAGAGGATCAACAGGACTCCTGAAACAGCCTTCGAGATGATCTCCCTCGAACGAACAGCATTCAATTCTTCAATAACAGGGTCCAGGCCATCATCATTATCCGCCATTTGGCCATTTGCCATGGCGTTGATGTTGGCAGATGAGTTCGGATTGGTTCTCTTCTTGCCTGGAGCATCACCATCCTCACCGAATGAAATCCCATTCGGCATGCCGTTCTGGCCATTTTGAGCGACTAGCGCAGACACGTTGCTAAATAACGCTCTCCAAAGAACCATAACAACAGACTGGAGATGAGGCAAGGTATTGCGCTAGAGTGCCAGTCAGCTCTAGGATCCGTCTCGTCGACACTACATGAACATACATAGAACTCGTTGACAGCATCTAAACGTTTCTGCACGTCTTCATCCTTGGTCTCATTCTCGTGATGGAGTTCCTCCACTTTTGCAACCTTTGCCGATCGTTCGGCATCACCCCCCTCCTCATCCTCACCATCGTCAAAGTCAGAATCTTCATAAGAACGTCGATCATTATCATTGTCTTCCTCGTTCCAGCCTCGCTCGTACTTGATGTACTTCTCCCGAACGTCCCACAATTGCCGTATGGACCTTGTCATCCTCATCCGACTTGCAAAAAGCTCCCCAGCCTCCAGTATAGAAGCTGGCACATCGCTACCCTCCCATCTTTTACGCACCAAGTGATCTTGTAGCTCGGCATTGCCCTTCCCGCCAAGCGTGTTACTGGTGTCGTCTAGAGGGGGATATAAGAAGGGAAAATTCTGATTGGTCTGGTAATTTTGTTTCTTTCCTCCCTTGCCACCAGGTCCCGCGGGTGAGGGGGGTGGAGAAGGAGCGGGCGTTGCAATATGTACAGGTTGATTGAAGATCGAGCCTCCTGTACCATTCATACTTGCCCCAACTGTAATTTGAAGATTATCTTGACTAGCTTGTCGACTGGGATGATTTGGTAAGGGCGGCAAGAGGGAATTGTTTTCGAGCTCTATTGGTACTAATGGAGGGGGTGGGGTGTAAGCAGGATATTTAGAGGTAATCTCCTGGCGGAATAAATGGTAATCCAGCGGTGATGCGGTGATGATGTTCTTGTTACTCTCCTCATCAACAAGGTCAGTTTTTGCCCTCAGTGCGACTTTACTTTTCCTTATATCGTTTATGTTTCCGAAGATCAGAAGTACCGTCTTCCAAAATAATAAAAGAATCTGATGATTTTGTGTAAGCTGGTGATACCGAAATTGGCGATCGAACACGTACTCTAGGTAGAGGAATGTATGAACCCTCTTCCCAACGTAGCTTTGCCATTATTTGGGTCAAGAACACCAAGATGCTTGGCCTAAGGTTGGCTACAACGGTGATGATTAGCAACTGAATGTCGATTAACATAGTAAGAGCTTACATACCTACGATTTCCCGCATATATGTGTCGGGATACTTAGAGCATTGCCATCGGCTGGCCTCAATAAGCACATATAGTGCAGTAAGCGTCTGGTTTACCTCAATTTGCTTCAAAAAACGTGACGAAGAAAGCTTCTCGTCCTGGGATGAGGATCCATCAGCTGGTCCATCTACATCTCTGTACCTGGATTATCAGCAGGCTTGCGAAAGGTTGGAGGAGACGAATGGAGGAAAACAGTGGACTAACTGACTGTTCGCATTCCCACAGTCTTTTCAGCACATCAAATAGCTTTTGAATAGCACCGTTCTTGCCCAGAACCCTTGTCCCGTTAATGATCCATTTGAGTTGAAGTTTAGGCTTAGTGTTTTGAGTGTCCATCCATTTCTCTTCCGCCGCTGTAAGATCGATCTCATCATCCTTAGCATCTAATCCCGCAGTATCACCCCACACCCCAAGAGCAACATAAGATATACATTCCAAGCTCTCAATGCGAGAAGACAGCTCGGGGTTGTCAAGGGCTTTGATCGCTCCCACAATGAAGCTCTCTCGGTCTTCTGGCTCCACATCCGCCCATTCTAGAGCTTTATCCGACGGGTCTGGCCGCTCTGCCTGCGCTTGCTCCCACTTCTCATTGAATGTTTCTTTGGCCCGAAGCGACATGTACCTCTCCTCTCCTGAGTACGGGAACCATTCCTCTAGCTCTTCAGGAAACGACCTCGTCTCCGAGTACTCGTAAGCGTACGCTGTAGGTTCAAGCTTGGGTAGGTCTGTAACTAATCTTCTGAGTTGTAACAAGCTCAGTGAGTCTGTGTGGTTGTTTGGTTCGTCTTGCGATTGAGGTGGGTGTGGGGGAGGCTGCTGAGGTGGCGCCGGAGCTGAACCTTCACGACGAAGACTAGGCCGAGTAGTATTTCTAGTAGGACTTGGTACAGCATTGGCTAGGATCTTGGGGCTTCCGCCTGCTTGCGCATCCTGAGCTCTTCGGGACTCGATGCGCGCACTGAATTCCGATTCGGATGCATCAGTAGGTGAGATGGTAGAGATATCTGCACCGGCTTCGTCAACCTCATCAGCTTTTACTATAATCGCGTCGCTCCCCTCTGACGCGCCAAGTGGTTGGATGTATTCCATGATTTGACGAGAAAAGTAGGTTGACGGAATGCTGAGACTCGAGCATGGCTCGAGATGGATCGACGATATTAGTACAGCATGATATCAAGCAAAGCTTCCTAAGGCTATCGGAATGACTCTGAAGAATGCTGTACAAAATGGTTAGTCCACGAAGCTCTGCAGGAAGAACAGCTGCTAATCAGCTTCAAGCGCCCCTGGCGCGCGCCATTTTTTCCGCGTACCTTGACCCTAACCCTAACTTAATTCATCTTGCTCCCACATTAACATGTTCACTGAGTGGGAACGGCTGAGAGGATGAGTTGACATTACGGTCTAGCGCAATATCAAGGAGGTATTCATCGACACTGAATCAATGCTTGACTATCCCGCCCTTAATTACAAAACCGTTCCCAAACCCTCAACCCGTCCTCCATCTTCTCCAGAACTTCCAACTGCCCTCTTCACCCTTCTTTCTACTTCGACCCTGGACCCTCAAGAAATAGACGGGTACTCCCGCTGCCACAAATGCAAACACAATGACTGTCTGAGCTGGCTTTGCAAAAATCGCTCTGCTCAGTAAAAACAATGAAACGCAGCAGAAGATAATTGGCGTTGAAATCCAAGTTCTGTATGGTCGCTCTAGATAAGGCTCCCTGACTCGTAACACAATGAGACCCAACACTGTGACAAAGTAAAACGTGTAGCCAGCCACGCCGTAGAAAGTGACCAGAGTGCCAAACTCGCCCACGATAATGTAAGTGGCACAAAGAATGGCGTTGAAGAGCATAGCATTGATAGGTGTGAAACCAAGACCCTCCTCGTTATCACCAATAAGGCGAGTGAAAGCTTTGCTAGCCCAAGACTTCCTCTGCAAGCGATTGCTAGGTTCCCTTACGCCCGGCATACCAATGTGTCCCAAGAAGCCTGGTAAGAAGCCTTCCTTGCCTGCTGCGTAGACAAGACGGCCGCTGGTGAAAGTCATGGCATTCAGAGCGCCAAAGCAGCTACCAGTAACAATAACAGCAAGGACTAGAGAGCCAATACGACCGAAAACCACGGATCCAAACTGTACGGCGATGGTATTGGAAGATTGTATGACCGAGATCGGAAGAACGAAGATGTAAGCAACGCTAGCCAAAATGTACGAAAGTATGACGAGAGGCATGGCAGTATGGATGACTCGTGGAAGGTCACGATGGGGGTGAAGGAATTCGCCAACAACGTAGTTGGTATTGTCCCAGCCATCGAATGCCCATAAGCCAGCGTAGAGAGCGACAGCCCAATTTGACAGATCAGTGCTTGTACCATCGAACCAGCCTGTAGACTTCCAGTCAGTGTTTGGCTCACCATCCCAGGTGAAGCCTGTGGCTGCGACTACAATGCCAATCATGGTAATGCCAAAGAGAGCAAGGAATTTGAAGAACATGAAGATGTCGCCCATACGAGTGCCAAGCTTTGTTGAAATGCAGTTGCATACCATCACCAATGCCATGCCAGCCAATGCCACGCCTTTGTTGACCCATGCACTGGCATTATCGGCGTCTGGTCCTACAGCAGCACGAACCACATATTCTCCACCGATTATAGCAATGATAGCTGCAGATCCAGGTTTCAATACGAACACCGCGGACCATGTGAACAAAAAGCCAGCCCATTCACCAAATATCTTGCTCAAATATACCTGAGCGCCGCCGTTGAGTGGTATGGCTCCCCCTAGCTCTGCATAGCTTGCTGCTCCCGTCCATGCCAATATTCCCGCCACCGTCCAAACGACAAGTGATGCGCCATATGAACCAGCATTGATGTTTACTTGGGCGGGAGAGGAAAAGATGCCAGAGCCAATGATGAGACCCACGATTAGGGAGAGGCCATTGAGGTAGGTGAGAGATTTGTGTTTCTCTAAGGAGGCGCCGTTGAGATCCACAGGCCCAGAGCTTGGGTCCCCAAGAGCTGAGTAGCCGGCGGCAGTTATGGAGAGGGGAAAAAGGTTTGAGGCGAAGTCGAAGGCAGAGGACACTGAATAGGAGCGGTTGTGGGGGGTGGGGCGGCTGGAAGCTGGATTGGAGGTAGACAGGGGATCATCATCTGAGAGGGAGAGTTTTCGAGAAGAGGTTATGCCGGATGGAGAGGAAGATCGCGAACTGTGCGAAAGATTTGCGTCTGATGAAGCTAAGCTCGCTAGTTCCAGCGAATCTCGAAGAGGTGCAGCAAGATTGGTGTATTGAATCCGGGACATCGCTACCGAGGTATAGTCTGCGTTATCGTGATAGCCGTATGATCATATTGCCTATTGATGTTCCAGCAACCAGCGCCCAGATGTTTTCAACAATACTGCGATTCGCTGTGGTGTGTAGTATTATACAGGTGGTGGCCAGCCCGACACTGGCGGCCACTACCGCTTCGGGACTAGCTTCGTTGTGGCAATGTGTTGACGTCCCTCCTTTCACAAAAACCTCGATATCCAGATGACAATCCTACCAAATCCACCAAAATATTTCAATGCAAAGAGCCTGCTGGAGACGAAGGTGTCTACAACCTTCACAGGTGCAAGATCTTCTCAATCGTTCACAGAAGGTCGCCTTGCCTGGCTCACAGAGATTTGCGAGTCAGCAACCATCTCCAGGATTTAGCGCTAGCAAACCGCCATCCACAAAGCCCAGACCTTTCAAAGAAAAGCCGCTACCTTCTGATGGAAACAAGTCATCTGCTCAACAACATGATCCAACCAACCAGTCGAACCCCAAGGAGACGAGCAATTCCCAAGCTCGCAAGAGGTTTCCTAAACCCTCGGGGAGGGTTATAATTTACTCCATCATCGTCCTCCTAGGCCTCAAATTATACACATGGCGGACCAATCTACGCAGATCTTTGATGTTTACCCCTAGATTTTTCACTCCTTTCATCTTTGAGAAGAGAGATCAAGTGTCTTCAACCAGCTTCATCCTAAACGTAAAGTCTGTGCCTGCAGGTCAGAATACGGACAACGTCACTGAGGCATGGAAAACTGGCGTTTGGAGTGTACTGGTTGCGCAGCCAGAATTGCAGGTTGCCAGACCCTACACGCCACTCCCGCCAAGAGAAGGGGACGAACCTGAGCAAATACGTTTATTTGTCCGCCAAGAGCCCAACGGCGAAGTGTCTACTTTCCTTCACAAGATCTATCGCGGTACAATCGTGAATTTACGAGGACCACGTATCGAGTACGAAATCCCTACAGATATTGATGAGGTGTTATTCGTAGCTGGTGGCACTGGCATAGCTCCTGCATTGCAAGTTGCGCATACTCTGTTCAAGTATAGATCTTCATCGACAGAGGACACTCCGAAACTGCGGATCCTCTGGGCTAATAGGCGGCGAGAAGATTCCTACAAGAGGGCGGTCTCTACTTCCTCGCAGCCCCCTCAGGAAACTGCAACATCAAGATTAGGAGATATCGCTGCCACGTGGATGGGGAAACCGGGGACAAGGCCCCAAAAGACCCAAGATAAGGAATCTGCAGACCCACCACAGCCTCAGACACCCCTGGTGGAAGAACTGGAAGCACTGAAAATCCGTAATCCTGGCAAAGTAGAGATTGACTATTTTGTTGACGAGGAGAACTCATATATTACGGAAAGTGTGCTGAGGCAATTTCTGAGCAGCGCCGAACAGCGGTCAGATCATCTCTCAGAAGATCAGCCAGCGCGCAAGAGAGTCGTTTTAATCTCCGGATCAGAAGGTTTCGTTAGCTACTACGCCGGGCCCAAATTCATGATAGGAAGACAAGAGATCCAAGGGC
Source organism: Cetradonia linearis (assembly GCA_003521265.1). Taxonomy (NCBI): domain Eukaryota; kingdom Fungi; phylum Ascomycota; class Lecanoromycetes; order Lecanorales; family Cladoniaceae; genus Cetradonia; species Cetradonia linearis. Next base: position 7,274 of record QKZZ01000557.1, read on the forward strand.
CTCTAGCAGGATTACTCCAGAAGATTAATCTTAAAGGTTGGGAAGTTTGGAAGCTTTGACCGACCATGTACATCATCCGGTTCAGTTGCAGAAAGGCTTATTGTCTCAATTCCAAAATTTTCAAGGATGTTGTACATTAGCTATACCTACCATAGGTAGCCCTGAAATCCCCCACAGCCTGCTCGTTTTTCAATACAATTAGTTCACCGCATTCACTCAATGCTACGGTTTATGTATACCCCGCAGTAGCTCTTCAAAGATCCTCCCACCCTTCGACGTTTCCTCCACGATCCCCCTGACATGACTCGGCTCAACTCTCCCGTACCACCACCTTTACCGGCTAATACGCTTGGTTGATCGGAACCATAAACAGTCCATGTCTTTGAGAGGTAGATCACCACATTGCCAGCGAATGCATGGTCCCTAACATGACTTGTCAGCGCGACGCTAGCATACGGCCGACCGCGGAGTCGGTACAAGTTCTTTGTCTTGCCGAGTTCGAATTCTAACGCACCAACTTACCATCGTCTGCCCCGGAATCGTCTACCCCGAGAGCCACGAACATGTTTCTTGAACCCACTTCACAAGACTAGTCCCAGTATGCCGCACCTTGTATCTCTCGCATTGTGGCCATAGATGAATATAGACGCGTTCACTAATAGCTTATGTCCGATACGCTTTCCCTTTAGTTCCTCAGCTGAGATTGTGGCGTTGTCCGACGCTTATTTGTCTTCTCTCAAAGCCTTCCCAATTGCAAGCAGGCGACCCCTCCGTTCAAGGTGTTACTTCACAAATTGCTCACGACCTTCATGTGTTTACGGGACCTTAGGTACGATAACTTTTCTGTACGTAGGGCCTATCCGCAGAGTCGGGATTGTTTTGTACAACGCTTTTCGCGAGGACATGTCACCTCCATAAAGCTGCCACTCCGAAAAAAGGGCATCTGATGAGTTCTATTAACGTGCTCGTTAAAATGGATTCAAGTATAAGAATGTTGGCCTGCTCCGTTATTTTCTTCCTTCTCTCTATATTACTATCACTTTCCAGCTCCCGCTCTAAGCAGATATCTCTTGTACTCAACCTCGCGGAACAAACCTCCCGCTATTACAAATCAAGCTTTCAGAACGAAACAGTATCTAACATACTCAAGATTCTTCATTCTCATTCCAACCACAAGCTACACGTCGAGATTGTGCCAATTAGGGGATCTGTGTGTATATAGGTGCGGAGATAGTTTAATTCTTCTTTGCCAATAGTGTCAGAGATCCCGGCCGCAACCAAAGCCTAGCTGTGAACTTTGATTACCATGTAGCTTAAAAAGATGGGCGTGACAAGTGTCATAACCTTCATTGCTGAGGTTGATCTCCTTTACTTGCAGAAGCTTCATGATCGCATTGACCTTCGTCGAACGTTGGCAGAACTCGCTAACTAGCCATGATTCAGTATTAATCTAGCGCCTATTGTAAGGCTTGCAAAAGATAGTTCGATATGCGTGGTAGATAGGGTACCATGCTCGGCGGTCAGAGCCTGGGTGGCAGGTACTAGGTGATCCTAGAGGTGGTGGGAACTACTGCCTAATTGCTATTCTTATTAGAAACTATTACGTGTCTCTTTCACCGGCCAGGTGGGCGCTTCGTTACTATATAATCTGATGGCCTGGTTGAGATTCAGGCGCAGAGCCATTCCAGATCTACCTTTCGAGCGCCGTGTCTCCATGGAAAAGCGGCGACAATAGGAAATACACCTAATTATCAACGTCGCTCCCTCAAGCTTTATTTCTTCTTGTCTTCCTCACCACTCTCAACTCCATCTTTCATTCTCTCTCCTTATTTACTTTTGCCCTCGGAGGCTGCGACGATCTCGATCTCTTACAAGCCCTCCTACTCGACCCCTTCTCTCCCATTTAACGGCGCGCATTTACCAGAACAATTATCTACAGGTATTAACGATCCTTTTGGCTCTAGTAGAGATATCAGACTGCCGAAGTCGAATAGGCTCGGAAGTTGCTAAAGAGATGAGAATCCCTAGGCGCTACTGGATGCCTCATTCAACTATCGATTCCCAACTCCGCGGTACGATCAAACTCTCTTTCCCGTTTAGTTGTTCGATTTTCTGAGGTTCAGTGCATCGTTTGCTTGTCTGCTCTCAGTTAGCCCTCTTGTCCTTCCGCCCTTTTCCCCACTTCCCCACACTATCTGCCAGTATTGACCGGCTGGATTTGGTTCTGTTAGCAAAACATCTAAGTAGTCATAGTATATAACGAGATTAATGATTATATGTCTGATAACCGCAATGAACTCAAAATCATTCTTGTTATTTTATTTTGCTAAGGAGTGTAATCTCTATCGTTGAAATTATTATGACGCTTTGCAATTTCTAGAAGTACCTCACGACAACGTTCCACTGCTAGCTCCTCACGAGCTGTTTCCAAATGGCGCCTCAACCGATCGAAGGTCAATGGAAACCTTATGTTCCCCCCGTCTGTAGCATCAAGAGGGTAGAAGTCGCTCAACTTAAGATCAAGTTCCGTAGTTGCATTATCCGGAACAAAATACTATAGAACAACCCTCAGAGTTAGCGTACATTGTAGCTGAATAAAAGGAAAAAAGTACAGCTTACTGATCGAGTTCCCTGCTGCTTTGCCTTTCCATTCGTTGTGTCTTTCTTCCATATCTCGAGAAACACGCACATCTTACCAACCCAAAACAAATTGTTTATCTGGAGCGGGCCAAAGCTGTCGTTCGGATCTTTAACGACCATAGAAATCTTGAGATTGCTGGGATCAGGGAACCCAAGGTCCTTGACCTTTTTATCTTCCATTTTGCTGGTAGGGGAACAATATCGAGGATCTTCCTCCACTTTAATTAAAATTACCGTCCTCATATCCCTGTTTCCTTCTATCCATAGCTTGACATCATCAACAATATCTTCATATGTTTCTGTGAAACCAATTTCAACCACAGCAGTGTATAAGATATCATCTTGTCCTCTGCACTTGAACAGTACATCTGGCTCTTTTTTAGTACCCTTATAAGCCCCTGTAAAGGCTCCTACTTTTTGACTTCCTACAACATTGAGTTGCCTTGTTATCTCAGATCGAAGGTCCTGTGCAGCAATTGCATAGCTGAACATAAAGGGAGACACAAAGTTCTCATGAAGAGGTGAGGGCATCCATTGAATAATCCCAATACCACTTCGGGAGTTGAAGGAGATAGATGGCCAGCTGAAGTAAATCATGTTAGCTATCATAATCTGTTTATCAAGGTCTAAAGAGTATACCGAAGATCAGGTTCATAACCAATAGCTTCCTCCAGGTTTCGAAAATAGCTTGCTGGCATTTGTATTCGTTCCACATTACGTGAAGGAGTGAAATTTGGGTCTCTGCGTTCCTTGTTGGCAAGGACACACTCTTTTAGTCTTGCCTCGTATATTGGAAGGTCAGAAGGCGCCAGTATCTTGAATGGGCTTTCAGGAGAGGTTGCTAGATGATTCGGTGCGATAGGAGGACTGGTATTTGGTAAGACCTTTTGCTTTAGAAGAGGTGCGCGCTGGACATCTTCTAGTGGTGTTATCGTTCGTCGTGACGGCAGTTTCAGGAATGGCGAGGCGGTAGAAGAGGTCCTGGAGAATGGCTGAAAGGCTGGACCTTGGCCAGAAGGCTGACGAGGATTAAAGCCTTCATACCCACTGTGTATTGGGAAGTCCATCGCTTCTGACAAGGATAAAGGCTGGATCGAACGACCTTCGTCTTTTTCGCCAAGTGACGATTCTCCGATGTTGTAGATATGTACGGGTACTTGCAACAAGCAAGTGACGTTACTTGATTCCGGATAGCTTCATTAGAAGACTGTCAGGCCCAATAATCTACTGTAATAAGCGTGGATGGATCTGAGTAGGTGGGTAGATGAATTCTTTCCTCTAGTAGGAGGCACGGACTAGTTAAATACTAAGCTGACTAAGCTAACTAAGCCAACCAGAAAAAATTTTGCCTCAGTCCCTCAGACGTGCCAAGTCGGCTAAGCTCTATCTAGTTAGCACCTTTACTGACTAGTAATTTTGCCAGTTTTGTTTGGTAGCCGCCCATACAAATTTTCTGCTTATCTTCTTATAAGAGTAAGAATTTAATAGAGGTCGCACCGCTCCTTTTCATACCCTACCTTAGCGGCTATCTCTAAGACCCCCAGGGTAGGCTGTACGAGAGCGCGCGCTTTTCTAGACGACGCTCGAATAAGGGGGTCTTAGTAAGTGGAAGGAAGGGTAGTGTGTAGTCCTAGGTGACAAGTTAGCTCACCACCCTCCTACCATAAAGTCTAGAGAGCATGGATCTCGTTGCGGGTGTTCGCAAGGAAGGGAGTCGGTACGTCGTTGCTATAGTCTTTCTTCCCCTCAGCTGCTGACTACATTTTCTCCAGTGGCGGTCGCGGCGATTTCAAGGTGGATCCCTCTCACGTTCCCTTAGTTCTGTTCCAGCTGAAATCTGCCAGTGGGAAGATGTACGCGACTCCCAACACCGAGAGAACTACCTGGGTCATTCCCTTATGGCTCCCGTCGGCCGATGGCAGAAGAACAAAGATCTTTCCTGGTACTCCAAAAGCGACACCTCACTAGCCGCTCTTACAGCCGTCGAACAACGAAAGGAGGAAATTCGAAAGATTAAGGAGGCAGAAGAAAGCGCATTGAGTGAAGCCTTGGGTTATGGGCCCACGATACTGAAGAATGCAAACGAAACACCTATTAGTCAGAGGGAGATCGAAAAGGCGATCAAAGAGACTGCTGAGGGCGATGACGAAGATGCTCCAAAAGGTGTGGGCTTTGGTGGCTTTGACCGAGGTGTGGCGGGCAAGGAGGAGAGCGAGGTACTGGGGGGAGTGGGACTTGATGCGAATGGGGGTCGCATCGCAAAGGAGCGAAGAAGAGATGGGGATAGAATTGAGGAGAAGCGGCAGCGTAGTCGAAGCCGTGACAGAAGTCGAGAGAGGAGGCATCGCAGGCACACAAATTATGAGGAGCGGTCCCACCGAAGACACAGATCGCGGAATAGGTCACGCCACAGGTCAATAGATCGGTCAGGCAGTAGGCATTCACATCGAAGGGACCGGTCTAGAAGCTATGATAGGAGAAGGAATGAAAAGAGATTACCTCGACGGTATGGGCACCGGAGTTTATCGCCCAGCCCACCCAGACGGAGAAGATACTCTAGAGACAGAGATTATGGCTACAGATGGTGAGATTGAATTAAACTTTTGACAATCCAAATGCAAGTTCCACCTGGGACAGGTTCTCCCAGGTAATGAAAGGGGTTTAGATCGAAGTGGAATGTCTGGCAATGGACTTTTCGATCGTGGATATGTATTGATGCGAAGACTGTATGTATCTTTCTCTAATTAAATCAGAGTCTATGGTGCAAATAGTAACGGAACGATCACGATAGAGCTCTCCAAAGACATCGAAGCTCCCTTCCACCTTTCACTAGGCCCTCTCGTCTTCCTTCGCTGTCATTCCCTGAAAATCAGGAGGATGTATCTGCATGTGCCTCCTCAGACCATCCTTGCTTATCAAGTTCTGACCACATTTTCTGCACTTATAATATTGACACGTATGGACGGTGCGTCGACGAACTGTAAGGCTGGACTTTCTGGTGAAGGGTTTTCGAACATTCTGGATACAGGTAGTTCCCTGGTTCCTTCTTAGGTGATTTCCAATTAAAGTTGACGGTGCTGGCCTGGTCTTGAAGACGCTGCTCCAACTCTTCCGGCGTGGTCTTCAAGGTCCAATTTTGATTATCCTGATGGGCTTGGGCTGTTGGCTCGTCTTTAATCTTCTTGTCCTGATCGTAGCATGAGATACTCTTGTCTTTCAAGTAAGGGTTGGAGCGGTTATCCATAGAGAAACAGTCCATAGCACCCATGCCATCCGTCACGACATCGGTTGTTGTCAGGCATGTGGGTTTCAGCGAAGTGACTTTTTCGCGGTAGTTGATTTGGTGGAGGGTATCGGAGTGAGAGGTAGGAGAAGATAGCTCTACTTAGCTTCTATTTAGAGTGGAAAGTACCACCATCTCACAAATTTGCCTCAATGAGGTAAAAGACGCCCAACATTTGTGAGACCTGAACGCACATCAGATATTTGTGTCTGAATTCACTTAGAGCAAATGCCAACATTGGTCCATAACTTGATTTGCGCACGTTTGACCCAGGAGTAAGACAATCTTGTAGGGATCTGGGAGATGTGGCAGGTCCCATGCAGCCATGATTCCAGCAGCTTGCAGCTGTCTCACCACAACTTGTATTTAGTATATGGGCAATCCCAGCGCTTTCGGCTCCTAAGCAATTCCCAACCGCACGAAATCAAATCACTTCTTCTAACCTAACAATGCAAGGACCATGTACCACTCCTTGTAACAAAGTATTAATACAATAAGTTCCGAGTGACTGAGCATGACTCCCGCATGGATTTTGGAGATTGGGAGGAAGCTTGCTACGAGGACTGCGCCGGCTAGTCCACTATATATATATAAGCTTGATTCCGAAGTGGGACAGGTCTAGATATTCCACATCTTCTTTGAACTAAAGGATGGGATCCAACTAGACGAAGAACGAGATTTTGCACGTACTATGTTTCAAAACTACACAGTACATAAAACTAACCAGTAAAGACACAAACAACAAATGCTGGGGTGTAGCTTCAAGAAAAGAAAGCCTTAATGCTTGTACCAGCACGGAACATTAAACTCCTACCCATGAAAGGTGACTGGTACTGAAACCCCTTTTTGGCTCTTTTCCCAAACATTATCAGATCCATCTGTTTCTGCTTCGTCGGAGCATCCTTCCTCAACAGCTGTTTCAACGCTTCAGTCTCATTCTGCTCTTTCTGCATTCGATTACGTAGCCTAAGCTTGCTCGCCCATTCACACTCCTCATCAGTTGGAGCATGGGAAGTAAGCGCTGTGGCGTGGGTGACAGCTCCATGATCAACATGGGCAGATCCTGCCCGCTTTGCGTTGTTACCTTTTCCGTATATAGCTTCCATCCATTCGCTTCGGCCTAAGAGTGGTGGGTGGCGTTTGCGGCAGTGGTCGCTGGTCTTACGCAGAGCTGGGAATCCCGGGATTGTGGGACTGTCCGGACGTAATCGGTCCAGAGGCTCAACTGGGTTTGTAAGGCTCATAGTGAAATGATCCATGGTAATATTTGACGTCTGAAAGGCGTCACCTATCTATGTCTCACTTGATCCAAGAAGGCGTGAAGTGATGTTGAGCTTCAGAATAGGCAGGTATTGACACTATATATCACGCATAGAGGATTCTAGCTCCCAGAACTACCATGCGTAATACAAGAGACGAGATAATAGCATTGTTGGAAACAAGAAAGTCCTTGTTATGTCCTTGGAAGCGAGCTTTGCATAGACAAAGGGTTGGGATACAAACAAAAAATGTTGACAGTGAACGTATTCAATGCAACTCAAATAACACATGATACAATAGGCTTTGCCCACGACGAGTGTCATTGAAAGTGAACAAAGGGCCTGAAGTATCCAACACCTACACCAGATAGCATATATAATTCGACTTTCCTATAGCTGCGAAAGACTCCCTCCCCAGTCACCAATCACTCATCACCAATCACTCCCAAAAGTCGGACAGCCTTCCGAACACCACTCGACTCACCGCTAGCTACAATGTGCAAAGGCACCCTCCATGTCCACGCTGAGTGCAACCACTGTAAGAAGTTCGTGATCATCGAAAAATGCGATCAGTACTCACCTGCTAACCAGAAGTGCTACGGTCCCTGCACATTCCTCAACACGGTGACAATTCGCGCGCCTGCTCTCTGCATCCGATGTTTTCGTCGTGTCGAGGAGGATATCGCCTATAGGTGCGACCGTGTCATCGAGGCTGTTGGAAAGGAGATCCGGGCATGCACTTTCGAACTGAGGGCCGAGTTAGACCCTGAGCGACGTCAAGTGTTGAAGGATCACCGATCTGCTCTTGTCGAAGAGGTTGGGGACTTGAAAGTTTCGCGAAACGAGGACATTGCAGAATTTCGTGCAAAACAGGGTGTGTGGGTTGATGGTTGATGGTCTGGTTAAATAAATCTTGCCGAGAAGAACTGACATCGTGCAGGTTACTGGAGCTAAAGTCCTTGAGAAGCCAAACGCGGGGTGGAGCTAGAAGTCAAGGTGATATAGGTCGTATAATAGCACGAATTGCTTGGAGCTCGGTGTCTTGCGTCGTCATTCTCAACAATAAATGGCTTTTACCTATATGGCGTTCATAATATATCACAATTACATTAAAAAATGTGATACATACTGATGATGCATAATTTCGCATATTCCAATGAATTCCAAACGCCCTCTTCTCTATAAGTCAATATATGCGTAACAGTTGAACTAGGAAGCTGATTGGACATGAGCTGACTGATCAAGTATGTGCAAGTCTTTGTTAGCAGTACGTGTCACGACTCTTAGAACACTCGGACAGATTGTTCAGCTGCTTTAAGTATCGAAAGCGAACCTTAATCTAAGAAGTTTGATGGAAGTCCATACCTGCGTTGCGTAGACAATGGAAGCCTTCCCCTAAATCCACTCCCCCGTATGTTTGTGAACTAAGGCAATTGAGTGCGACACTTGTTGAGCTTTCTTCATAGCAAGATTCCGTTTGTGCACAATATGACCTAGAAAATCAAAAGCGAGTTGTGGGTAGCTCAACTTCTGACATAGTAAGCAAGTAGATCCTCAAGGTTCGATTATTAATCATTCATATGCAGTTAGCGCTTCTACTAGC
>QKZZ01000565.1:0-12429 GCA_003521265.1 Cetradonia linearis
ATTCAAAAATTGGAAGTTTAGAGGGGTGGTCGGGAACACACTGCAAATCCTTGAATTGGGGTATTCCGTCATGGGTTTTAATACCTAATATTCTATGATAAAGTCGCTTATAATAAATCTATTTAAGATCTTTTATACGCTAACTCCCTGTTAGACCTGCTCGTTGTGAATGTATTGATGCGTGAAGCTGCAGAGTTAGATCGCGGATTAAAACCCTTAGAGCAGGTCGGGACTGGCGACCTTAGAACTACATTCTTTTATATCTTAAGATGGGAAAGAAGAGGAAGCAGCTTTCGCATGCAGAGATATGGGACGATTCTACTCTTGTACAGTCATGGGATGATGCTCTCGCAGAATATAAGGTATTATAAGATCACCAAGAAACAGTCTACTTGCTAATTTGGCATAGCTCTATCACAGTATTCACGCGCGCGGTGAAAAAGTCGAAGATGTAATCAAGGATGCCGAGGCTGGAGCACGAGAAACAGATTTGAATGGAGATTCTGTTGTCCAAGGCGCAGTACCACCACAGACGGACGGTACAATGCCAGAAGAGTTAGAAGAAGGGGAGCTAGAGGAAGAGTATGAGAATGGAGAAGCGTCCACGAATGGCGATTCGACAGAGAAGGCTCATGTACGTGGGAAGCCCCTTAGGGCTCTAAGTGTCCACTGATAGGACCTAGGATTTCTCAAGCTCCATGCCAGAACAGATGCAGCCTCCACCGAAGCCAAGCGATGCAAAGACATACCAAGAAAAGCAAACAATGCCCGACGCAGTCCTCGGTGGTGGTACGCAAAGCTACTCCATTCCATGCTAAACTTCGAGCTAACAAAGAATAGTCCAGGATGAAGCGCTTAAAAACCTCATGATGTCTTGGTTTTACGCAGGGTACTACACCGGCCTCTACGAAGGACAACGACAAGTGCAGAATGGTGTTCCCAAGTGATGCGGATGTGACGTCGATATATTTAATATATTGGCTTCCTAATGCGGGCTTACTACAGTGCACATGATGAACGCCGTCATCTCCCGAAGGATATCGATAGCAACGAGGCGGCCTTGGAAAGGATAAATCAGCATATATCGCATATAGTTGATAAGGTATGCGTCTTCAGCCTAGAAAAATTCACACTTCTAATGGTCCAAGTTCTAGAAAAGGTAGAAGTCGAACATGCAAGCAAGCAAGACCTCAAATATTGCTGGTCAGAGCAAGCCTCCAAACCCCTTTTCCGAGTCCTTCTTGATCAGGTCAACCATTCCCTGCAATTGTAAAATCTGTCAGATCGCCGATGACCCAGAGTAAAAAACATATCATACAAATTCTCACCTCAGGCATGACAGGCTTTCCTTCTGCGTCTTTGATATAGCGGAAAGGCATTACTGTACTTTCATGCTTGTCTATGCGCAATTCGGGTTCGTCGATATATGGGATATCATTTAATGGCACTGCACAATTCAGCCTATCAACGAAAATCCAAGTGCGTTGTCAATGACCTTTCTGCTGAATCACCATTCTCGTGACCCGCACTGCAGTGTCTGTTGTCATTTGCACTGGTCCTAGCCTCCTTCCAATGAAACCCTTCGCTCGCAGCTCCGACGTCCTGTCTACTTATTTCAGCGTCCTTGAGACAGTGAGCCCAGATTTGTTGATCATACCGCGAGGTGGTTCATCTCCTTTTGGAGAGAGTGTCAGTTGACTTGATGTTACGATAAGTTTTTCTTTCTCTTACCTAATATTCCACCAAAGAGAAAGACATCGAACTTTTCTGCATCCTCTGGACTCAACTCTACCTTTCCTTTAGGATCGAGCAAGCATACTCTTTCTTTATTATCCTTGAAAGTGTCCTCTGCACTATGATGCTTGATGACAAGACTATTAATTTGTCGAAGCTCTGCTGGCAACTCTAATTCTCGTGGCACTGAAGATAGATAGAACTTCACCCTAGCGCTTGCAGATTCTCGGGCAATTGCTTGATATTCGAGGGCGGACCAAGGTCCTAATTCGGGATCCAAATGCTCGACAACATAAGTTTGGGACCCATTATTCCGAGTCTTCTCCATCCCGCCTAATGCTTTTCAATTTGACTCATATACTCGCAGTACAAGTATCCTTGATGCCCTGAGTTGTTTACTTCCTCACAAGGTGACAAACGAGGCGCGGATCCAATGGATGTGACTCACTTACCTGTAAAAAATGTGGTCGCAAACCTGTGATCAAAATTGACCAATGATGGTGAAGCTACCCGTCGCTAGTCCGCTTAAAGCTGCCATGACGCCGCGGAAGTTAAAATTAATACTCCTACCTTATTCTGTGCTCTTTGTCCCCGCTTCAGATACTACTCATACCCTATAAGACCTCCATATCCAAGTCTTGTCACATATTCATCGACTTTGAGAATTATTGCCTGCCAGTGTAAAGAACTCAGGCTCACGACTAATAGTCTCCTAGTCTTTTACCATTCTCCCATTATCGTACGAGTACCAAGCGCCAAGTTGATTTGTATCACGAATAGTCATTCCTTCAGACCTTCACCTTTCACTTGTGGAACCAAGCACACAACGGTCCTAGAGTAGTGACATCTTTAGGGTACTGACACCCACCAGCTCTACCCAGCCCTTGTTACCTAACAACCACCACCCACCACTCAGAGATCAAGCCGACAAACTGCATATCACTGGCAATAATAGGGATACCTTTTCTGCCGGAGCAATTCAAGCTACCCTCGTACCTCGAACAGCTTGATAATTCACCATGAACCCTCATCAGAAGAACAAAGTGGACATCAACGTGGGTGACGCACATTCTAGCAATGATCACTCACTAACACCTTTGGCAGTCAATGAGCGAAGAGGAGAAGAAGCTCTTCCGTCTCTATGGCAAGATTCCGAACCGAAACGACCTTCTCCAGAACAAACTCAAGGTTAGCCACAAACACTTTTCCACCTCGAGGCGGGACACTTACACCACTACAGGAGCGCAAATATTTCGATTCAGGCGACTATGCCCTCACCAAAGCTGGTAAAGCTTCCGAAGGGGGCGTCACCTCCGTTGGCTCTCAACACCCTCTCCCAGAGAATATCCCACACTTAACCTCCCCAGGCCCAAACAGCGGTGTCAACGGCAATGGCAGTGCTGTTAACGGGGGGTCTCTTCCCGGTGCGACGAGTGGCAGTCCAGTGAAAGAGAGCAGCTTCCTGCATAGAGAGACCAGTGCAAATGAGCCACGTGTTATCAGCCCAGTCACCAGTCCAAAGAGCCCACTGGAAGATGGCATGGCTAGCCCTCTAGCAAAGGAAGGCATTCCCATCCGGTGGCAGAACAATTGAGTGGCACTGAGGGTAATTGTATGGATATTGTTAAGACGTGTACGACCGATCAGTAGGGTTGAAGCAGGCCAATGACTACGACTCACGAGCCACATTGTCCCTGTGTTGGCAATTGATGAAAGCTACGACGAGCATGTGTCGATGGAGTTCAAGGCGTTTACGAAGGTATGATACACTCAGATCGGTGGCTAGCTGAAAATGTAGCTTTAGGCCTTGGAGCTATTTGGCATGGTTGAGCTACCAACATGCAGTGATATTTTCCCCTCATGCATTACAAAGGATGTCCTGACCTCCGATGAACTTTTGAGAGACGCCTCGCCATGCGTTAGTAGAGTAGGTCAATGAAGGCTATTCCAAAGACGATTTCCCTGCTATGTGGATGGTCTTCCTGGCCATCTCCAAAGCACCCTCCTTGGTCTTATTTCCACCGATGAACCCACTCGCATGAGCAAATACACAACCTTCTATCCCGGCAACCTCACTTAGTTGATCATCCCGTACCCCTCTCCATACCGCCGGAAGTCCCAGCCTATTCTCAAAACTATCCTTACTCACACTGACAGCCTGTATCCGCCACTTCGACCCCTCATGCTCACTCTCAGGATAAAGTACAAACAGCACCTTCTCTTCACCCGGATTTTCACCTTCAATAGTATAGAGATGATCTTTCCACGGACCACTCTTCTCAAACACCATAATCCTCCCCCTCTCATCATACTTCTTCCTCGCATCATAAGTCTGCCGCACGAGCGTCCTCGCCGGCAGCCATGCACGATGAAAGTATTGTAATTTCCTCAAAAAAGTCGTTCCCATAAACGAACTCGCAGTCAAAAATCTCGTGTCTTCAGCCTCCTGCGCCTGCTCAGGCGTCATACCCTCCTCATCATCGAAATTCTGATTCAGATCCCCGACCAGACTTCCCAAATTAATCCCCCCATCATAGAACCGCTTCTTTATATTCTTCGTCTCCTCCGGATCGTAAGCGGAAATACCATTGTCATGCGCATCTAGCGCCTCAATAAAATCCTCATAGACTTTCTTCCATAAGATATCCACCTCCTCGCTCCCCTCATCCAAACCCATCTGCAACGCTATAATCGGCTTGCCGAAATGCAGATATACCAGTCCTGCAGAGGACAGCTTCGTAGGTCGCGAGGGGAACGTGGTAGTGAAAGTGCGTTGATGGTGGTCGTAGCGGTTTTGAGCAGGATGGTATTCCCCACCCACGTCGACTACGGTATGACATGTTGCGAGGAGGGCGGGGTCACGGGTGCGCAGTAGGGGAGAGGGGTTGTATGTTGGGAGGGTTTTTAGCATGAACACGGCGAGGGCCTCATCGGCGTGGAAACGGCCATTGTGTGTACCAATTAAAGGTCCGGAGCTAGAGGTCTTGAGTCTTTTCGTTGGTGATTCGGCTGCCATCTTAAAGAGGGTGCGCAACATCAAAAAGGTGGCTTTTTGGATCACTTAAGCATATCAAATGCGCTGAATTGTAAGACGAATGATATTTCTTACTATATCCACATAAACTACTCCCAATCAGACTAGATCTCAACTTGTCTTATCATCTCGCCAACAACTCGAAACGCGCTGTCTTCTGCTCATCAGGCTACTCTTCGATCTTCATCTTAGCACTCTTCGATTTTCTCTCCCAGCTGCCTGCGATGGTGATGGCCCTAGTGCACGCGTAGGGGCAGGCAAAATTGCTCCCCACAGTCAGTGTGGGTCCACCTTATCGGTAGTTCTAGGCGAACCCTGTATCTTGGCCCGCGCACGCGACAGCTAGTCGACCCTTGGATTTAATGCCTGGAATCAACTCTAAAAAACCAGCTTAACAGCCAAAGCTCCATAGGCAAATTCGCACTAAAGAACGGTCATTCACCTCACACGGCTCGATACATTGTCGACGATACTTATATTGAGGGAACATTTACGAGCGTATGCTGCTAGGAAAGATTTATGAACCTCGCCTGGCTTCCAAGCGTAAGAAAAGGCCATAGCACATCTGGAAAGAATAGCTTCACTCAGAACGCAACTACAAGGTGTGGTCGGGCTGGGACATCTTTGACGGCTGAAGAAGTGCGCTTTCGGCGCTGCCAGTGCTCATGTGGATCATTCGAGTTCTCTCATCTGTGGTCTTTTTGACCTCGATAATAGTTTCCGTATGTACAAAATACAGTATGAGATACCGAGGTTCTTCTCTAACATAGATCTTAGATACCTTTAGCTTACGACGTTGGAGGAAGAGACTGCTTTCTCGCATTCTCCCTAGCCTTAGCAAGCTACTATTTCTTCTACTCGGTCCTACGACTAGCTACACCGGATGACTCTCGATACCGCCGGATTCTATTACAGATCATAGCATGGACGCAGTGGGTGGTAGTACCTTCGCTTCTCCTTTGGTCCCTGGGACGATTTATAGTGGAGCCCGTCGATAATGGTAGCTGGGTACAGAGAACGTTCAGTGGGAAGAGGGCACACGATACCTCGGTGCGGGAATGGATTTTCGGTCCGGATGGCTTGGCTGAGACAGCGACTATTGGGACATGGGATAAAATGTTGAGGTGGTCTGCCCCGTTATTCCAGCTTTGCGAAGGGTTCTGCAGTCTCTTGGTCATACAGTCCGCTGGTCAGATTACTCGATGGCTTGTGAATAGAGGAGGAAGGAGTGATAGCTGGATGGTAAGACTCTCTACAATTCACTTTCGGACCCCTGCTAAATTTATCCTACAGATCGGCCTCCTCGTCATGTCTGCGTCCGTAATTTCAAGCTCGGTCTACTTCCTCTGGAGAATGACTCAATTCCCAGAGATCGGCAACGTGGACGCCACATTAATAGGTATCACCATCACCTGTGCAGTCTTTCTTTGCGCCTGGGGCATCGGCAGCGGAAAAGGCAACCCAGTGGAAAGCTCCCTCCTATTCGCCTACATAATCCTATGCCTTTACCAAATCTTCACCGACTACCAACCATCAACACCCATGGAGCCGCCCTCCCAAACTGCAGACTTCCCCCCTCTCCCTCCCATACTCATGGCCTCCTACACCACACTCCTACATGCTCTATCCGTCCTCCCTTCCGCGATACATGCGGCATTCGACTGGATCAGGGCCGCTCTAAGCGTCATCACCCCCTCCATTATCATCTCACTCGCTTACCGACTTTTCGTCTACTACGCCTCTACTCGCATCATCCCCGCAGTCCGTGAATCTGGAGCGCGCGCTCTCTCCCAGGAAGCATCCCTCGAAGATTCAGATGGAGCAGGCCAATTACTCGGCTTGCTCAGCTGGTTCAGTCCTAGCATCTTAATCGCCGTGTATACCAGCCTCTTGATGCAGCATTTTGCCTCGACGAGCGGTGATGGTGGGGATGGAGGCTGGTGGACTAGTCAGGGTGGGGACGCGGGGGGTAATCTTTGGAGGTGGATTAATATTGCAGCGACAATGGGCATGTATGCTTTAGAGCTGTATCTGGGGAAAGAGGATCTAGATGGTGGGTTGACTACGCATTGGAAGGCCGATTGAGAGTTGGCTATCTTTCTATGGCATGTTATTTTAAAGTAATAAATCACCCATCAAATTACTAGCACAGACCTCTCTCGAAGCCAAGCGCAGCTGCGTCATATGGAAAAAACTCCGCACACAGTCCAGAAACCATTTCCCTACCCCTACTACGCACTTCACACCTTTACTGATATCCAAGAACAATGCAAACTTCCATTCCATGGAACCCACCTCAAATGAGAACATACTTTCAATTCTTCTCCCAAAAAGCAAGGCTAGAACAGGCCGCCATCAAAGTCGAGACAGGCCCCAGCGTTCAGATTGCAGAATGTGATGCTGCCTTAAGGTAACTACCACAAGGCTACATGAAGAAAAGATGAGCTAACTTTGCAGGGGGAAAAAAACAAAAGGTGTGCCTTGCATAAGTGGATGACGGAGGAATCCTTAGCGCGGGCAAAAATGCATGAGTGACGTAGGTTGGTGGGTGGCAATCATTAAGTTTCACAGCAATATCTCATAGTAAACGATTCACCTTCTTACTATTGTAGCTCCTCTTCATGTTGATTCTTCAAAAGTGCACTGAAGAGTATGACAGACGTGAGACACCATGGCATCGACACATCAGCTCAAGATCCAGGATATTTTCTCGGTAAAGGATTATGTCTGCCTTGTTACTGGAGGTATGTTTTCACGATTGTTCTCAACTCTTGGGAAACGTTTAGATAGATGCTGATTGACCAACCAACCAGGTGGGACTGGTATTGGCCTTATGGCCACTCAGGCATTAGCTGCCAATGGGGCAAAAGTGTATATCACTGGCCGTCGAATGGAGGTGCTTGAGAGGGCAGCAGAGTCACACGATCCACAAGGTGGAGGGCAAATAATTCCGTAAGAGACTGCTGGAGAGTATATGGAGAGAGGCAAGGCTGATAGAATATTGTAGGGTCGGACCATGTGATGTGACTTCGAAAGCAGGGCTTGAGAAGCTAGTTCAGGAGATCGAATCAAGGGAGGAGTATCTTAATTTGCTCAGTGAGCCTCACAACTCTCCCAATTCTCTTTCATTTCAATGCCCCATCTGATCTGGTCTCCCAGTCACCAATGCAGGCGTTTCTGGCCCTAAAGTCCCGCCAGACTCGTCCAAAGCAACGGAACTTCAAGACAAAATCTGGCACGGCGAATCTGTTGAAGACTGGGGCGACGTCATGAAAACAAACGTCACATCCGTCTACTTTACCACTCTCGCCTTCCTCCCCCTCCTCCAAGGCTCCATCAGCTCCAAAAACCCTCCACGCTCCCCTTCCGTCATTGTAATCTCCAGTATGAGCGGCATAATGCGTGAGTCGCAAGGCCATTTCGCCTATAACGCCGCCAAAGGCGCCACCGTGCACCTCTCCAAACTCATGAGCGCGGAGTTTGAGAAAGCAGACGTGAGAGTTAATAGTATAGCGCCGGGGTATTTTCCGAGCGAGATGACGATGAAAGAGAGTGGGGAGGATAACAAGACTCATATGCCGGCGGAGAAGGTGCAGGAGAAGGGACATGTGCCGGCTGAGAGGCCGGGGAGCGATGAGGAGATGGCGCAGGCGGTCATTTTTTTGACGAAGAATATGTATGTTAATGGGGAGGTGGTTGCTGTTGATGGAGGGACGCTTAATACTGTGCCTGGGAGGTAGAGGGAAGAGCTATCAGGGCGCTTGTTAGCATGAGCATTAGATAGCTAGCCCCATAGAATGCTTGATGATCAGTGCCTGGCGTGCAAGCTGCTAATATCCTCAATGCTGCCGTCCCCTTTTTCACTAGTTCTCGCGTTGTGTGATTCTCCATGCGGGCCTGAAGAAGACATCACGAAAGTCTCTGTGGGCACCGTTTCCCCAATTAATTTCTCTACAATCTTAATCTTGCCCACAGCCCTCTTAAGCCTGTCATCGAAGTGTGACACAGCATCTTCGGTGTTCTCAGTTGACAGACTGCCAGGTTCAGTAAGGGCATAGAGGGCTCGAATATGGTTCTCCAGTCGAGGATTGGCAGGCAGTTCAGGAATTCTTTGACCAACTCCGATCGAAGTAGTCCCGTCCTCTGCCTCATGCGCCGATGGCTTTTCAGTGCTGCTTGTGGCAGACTCTTTGTCTTCTACCTTGTACTCTATATCACCCTGATCCTTGGAAATTGGTAGTCTCCCAGCCCAAATGATAGCTCTCCCGTGTAGTCTGCCCATCGCAGCATACTTTTCAAAGCCTTTCTCCAACCCAAACAACCGGCCTTCAATGAAGCCTGCGCGATCTCCATCTGAAACGCCGAGATCGTAACCTTCTTTGTAGAAGCTGTCTTCGAGGGATAGAAGATCGTCAAATGGATCTGAATCAGGCTCAGGTGGCATGGCAGTTTGAGAAGTACCAAATGTTAAGATGCAGTCTGCGGGCTTGGATTTCAAGCCTTAACTGCGGGTAGAGTTAGAAGAAGCTAGTATAGGGGTGCCCAGGTAAGCAGAACTTCATCAGGGGATCAATTTGATCCTATGTCCAGATATCGAATTTTTACCGACAGATGTGCTCCAGTCATCTCATTAATATAACACCTGGGCTCTCGACCAATCGATCGCCTGAAGGAAGCGTCGTCCACCGAAGCCGAATGACGAATCCTCGGCGATAACGAGGACACATCGTCCTTGCACAAAATCACAAGTGAAGAAAAGGACGTGAGACTTGTCTGTACCGCGATTTACGACGCAGATATGTCTGCTTCATCGCAACGTCCTATACCGCGACGGGCCTTGGCAACATATTTTGCATATCGATTATGGCTCAGCTTATGTCTGTTCCTCTGGCATGTCTCAGCAGAGCAAAAGACGGTTGCGAAAAGCGCTGCAGACTACTTTATAGACAATTTACCTGGACAGCCAGCTGGGACAATATTGACGATGCATGCTGGGTGAGGCAGCAGAAGTAGCTACTCCTCTGATACTGCGGCTGAAATGATCTATAGTCATATCGAAGTTGAAGAAGCACATAACGGAAACTTGTTCTTCTGGCACTTCCAAAACCGCCACATCGCTGAACGACAACGAACGGTATTATGGCTAAATGGTGGGCCGGGATGCAGTTCTATGGATGGGGCTCTAATGGAAATTGGCCCCTATAGGGTCACTCCGGAACAGACGTTAAGATACAACGACGGATCATGGGATGAATTTGCGAATGTTTTGTTCGTGGACAACCCACTTGGGACAGGATTCAGCTACGTCGACACAGACAGCTACGACCACGAGCTCAAGCAGATGGCCGACCATATGATTACGTTTCTTAAGAAGTTCTTTGCTTTGTTTCCTGAGTATGAAGAGAACGATGTGAGTCGCTTCAATTATAATACTTAGGTAAAGAAGCTAACATTGAGGCAGCTTTACATTGCTGGCGAATCATACGCTGGACAGCACATCCCTTATATTGCTCAAGCCATACTTGCGAACAATGACCTACCAACGCAAAACAAGATTTGGAACCTCAAAGGCCTCCTCATAGGAAATGGGTGGATCTCGCCGGTAGAGCAGTACAATTCCTACCTCCAAATGGCTTATTCCGCAGGAGTCGTTCAAGCAGGCTCCAACGAAGCAAAACAGTTGGAGACGCAACAGCAGACCTGCATTAATGATCTTAATAAGCCTGGAGGGACGGACAAAGTGGACTTGCCAACTTGCGAGGATATCCTACAAAAAATTCTCAATGTCTCCCAGAAAGACGGACAATGTTATAACATGTACGATCTGCGGCTTCGCGATTCATTCCCTAGCTGTGGTAGACATTGGCCACCGGACCTCGAACAAGTTACGCCTTACCTACGAAGACAAGATGTCAAGGATGCTCTACACATCAACAAAGACAAGACGACAGGCTGGAAAGAATGCTCTGGATCCGTGAGCTCAAATTTCAACACCAGAAATTCAAAGCCATCCATCCAAATCCTTCCCGAAATCCTCAAATCCGTTCCCGTCCTCCTCTTCTCCGGCGACCAAGACTTAATCTGCAACCACGTCGGCACCGAAGAACTAATCCACAACATGGAATGGAACGGCGGCAAAGGCTTCGAACTATCCCCCGGCACCTGGGCCCCCCGTCGAGACTGGACCTTCGAAGGCGAACCAGCAGGCATCTACCAAGAAGCACGCAATCTAACATACGTCCTCTTCTACAACTCCTCCCATATGGTACCCTTCGACTACCCCCGCCGAACAAGAGACATGCTCGACCGCTACCTAAGCGTTGACATCGCAAGCATAGGTGGCAAACCTGCTGATTCCCGCCTGGATGGCGAAAAGGGCGTCGAAACAAGCGTAGGCGGTCATCCTAATAGCACGACTGCCGAACAAGCCGAAGCAGCCAAACTCGAAAAAGCGAAATGGGCCGCGTATTACAAATCTGGCGAAGTGGCACTTATTGTCGTCATCATCCTCGCCAGCGCGTGGGGCTTCTACGTGTGGCGGGATCGCAGGCGAAGAGCAGGGTATCAGGGTTTGTGGGGTAGTGGAGCGAACGGGCAATTGTTTCGGAAGAGGCAGGGGCGGGATGTGGAGGCTACGGATTTCGATGAGGCTGAGTTGGATGATTTGCATGTTACTAGTCCGAATTCGCAGGAGGATGGGGTCGAGGAGAGGTATAGTTTGGGTGGGGATAGTGATGAAGAAGAGGATATTGGGAAGGGGAGGGGTTTGGTGGGGAATGGGCATCTTAATGGTGGGGTGGAGCCGTATAAGGATGATAAGTAGAGGTGGCTGTTTGAGAGGAGTAGGAGTAGAGAGGGGTTGGGGAAGCATTGGGCTGGCGTTTGAGCTGTGCAGCGTAAATACCAGGGAGTATATTATATTAGATGAATGCTTGTGTTATAATCTATCATAATTAAGCAATACCAAGAGATTCTTGAGTCGATTATGTGGATGTATTGTTTGCATCTTCACACGGTGCTCCAGAAAGTACGATTTCTGCTCAACTGGCAGTCCAAATGTACTCCAACTCGCTCGAGATTGTTTCAATCGAGATACGCTTGGCCTCAAGTCTTGTTCTAATAGGCCTGTTCCCGGTACAATGCCTCGAGAACAAGCACACCAGTAGCACGACTACTTGATTAAATTTAGCGTTGACCGGGGCATTCAGACCCAGTAGTTGTCCAATACCTAGCCGAAGTCTTACGCAAAGGAACTGGGCTTTTAGATGATGCCCTCATATTTCCATGCTTGTTCAACTGATCACAGCGCATGGCAGTTTCTCTGATTGTGATAGGAAAGCGTGAAAGCCAGGCTAGCATTCGTACTCGATGTTCATCAGAAAACATCATAAAAACAATCGTCAGCGGCACACCGATACCACGTAGGGTCTGCGACGCGCCTAAGTGCTTGACTCTATGTGTGTTGTATCATCATTGAACAGAATTTTTGAATGAAGCCTGGCCCGTTCGACCGGACAATATCTCATCGCCTTCGCCCTCTGTTCCGACAACGAAGCAGAACCCGAAGCACAAAAGACCCAAGAATCAGACTCGGTGAAAAGAAAAGACAAAAGTGGACTCCTCGCCTCAAAAATAAGCCCCATCGAGTTACCTCCTCCCTC
>QKZZ01000568.1:0-18821 GCA_003521265.1 Cetradonia linearis
AAGGAAGAAAGAAAGAAAGAAAGAAAGAAAGAAAGAAAGAGACTCACGGGTTCAAGCATATATAGCATTCCCAGCGGGACATCCAAATCCGCTACATCCTCCCTCTTCAGCCCCTTGAAATAAGCCAACAGTACACGCGCAACGGACCGATGTCCAACGAGCAGCACATGATCCGTCATTCTCTCAACTTCCACTATCACGGCCCGCAGCCGATTGATGATGTCTAGATATCCCTCGCCGCCCGCACCGGGGTAGCGATAATGCAATTTATCTCTCTTCCGTATTTCATATTCATCGCTATGTTTCGTCTTGATCTCCTCATATGTCATTCCCTCCATCATCCCGGCATTGAGTTCATCAAGCATTTTCATCTGCTTGATATCGAACTCTTCTTCATCGAAATACTGAGCAGTTTGTATACTCCGTTTCAGCATCGATGTCCACACGCAGAAACTCTTTGCGTTGTCCCCGCCGTCGCTAGTAGCACCGTGATTGTAGTCTGGATTCGGGGGCGTCGTGTCGCCAGGAAGAGGGGGGAAATGCGTCGATAATGCTTTGGCGCGTTGGTGGAAATCCCAGGCGTCACGCTCGGACTTGATGAAGCGGGTTAATGCCTGCGCGTAGGCGCGACCTACGTCGCTGAGATCGGAATCTCCTCCAATTTTGCCGTTGACGTTGTCGATAGATTCGCCGTGTCTGGTGATCCAAATTTGGCGGGGGGCGAGGTTGAAATTGAGGAGGTAGTATACGGCTTGAGCGGACAGGAAGCCGCGGATTTGATGCGAAACTACCTTCCGTCCCACGTCTATCATTTGAACATATGGCATGTTGTTTTTCTCCTCGTAATCGCCTAGCGGGACGTATTTTTTCTCGTATAAGGCTACACGCTTTTTGAAGTCGTCTAGAGCAATCACCGGATCCTGATCTCGATAGTCGGGCCCAGAAAGCTTCAATCGCATGTTTGACTCCAGAAGATTTTCGTCGATGCAAAGTGATTCTAGGAAGAGCACGCCCAATTCTGGACCTGCCCGATCCCGAATTTTCTTCATCAGCATCTGCCGCCTTTCCAATGTACTGTTTGTAGCATCGAAGATCCCTACTGACCCGCCTTGATCAAGGATGTAATCTAGCAGTTCATCCAAGGTCGCCATAGCTATATCATCGCGCAAGTGTGCTGCTCTCTCATTGTTCGGATCGAAGAAATCAGCAGTCTGTGGCTCCGTAGGTTCTTTTCGTGGTAGAGGCGTAAGTAATGGCTTCTCTGGGACCCAGCTATTCTCAATGACATGGCCGTTGGAGGAGCCATTCCTTGCAGGGTACTGCGTTTCATCCTCCCCGTATAGGCGGAGTGCAGGCAACGGAAGCTTTTCGAGAGACAACGTGTCAGGGGGGGTCCCGCCGTTGACGAGCACTTTCGTGGGTGGCGGAGCTGCAATCTTTATTGCTTCATCATTCAGAATCCCATTTAGAGACACTGTGGAAGTGCTTATATTTCGTGAAGGTAGCCTGGGTCGCGATCCTTGTTGATTGACTGGGGGCGATGGAGATTGAGCACCTGCCACAATACGCCTCCGCTCGCCAACGTTGAATATTCTTGTATCGTGTTGGAGCCAGTTGAGATATCTCGCGATCTTCTTCGTAATGTAGCTCTTACCTCTAGCTGGTAGGCCCACCATGACGATGACCAGCTTCGACCCAACATCGCGCTGTGCGATTCTTCCGTCGGGGGATACCTTGGATTTAGTTAAACCTGGAATGTCCAAGGTCGTAGGTCGATGACGGCCGGACGCCGAGTCGTGTCGGCGTGGTGTACTTACGAAGGTCAGCATGAATTAGGGGAAATTGGTCGCAAGCTTACATGATAGGGCTGTTTGGGGCTGTTGTCAAAGGCGTGTCTGTAAGAGCAGCACCGTTGTTAAGGTTCTGCTTTGGACCGGATCTAGGGGCTCTTGTCAGACTACCCTCCGAAGGTTGTTGGACAGAGGTCTTGGTATCTCTCTCTTTCTGTACCTCGTTTTCTTCTGGAGTCCTTGCGCCGTCTGTGCTAGGTGTCGATAATTGACTCATGATGGCGGTTTTGGCCATGGCGGAATGTTGACTTTGTCTGCGGGGACTTTTCTTGCGAGGAGGTGAGGCTTTCCTGCCTGTGGCATGATCAAGGATAGGAACAGGTTCTGCATACTCGCCACTGCCCAACAAGGGCATTCTGGTAAGCTGAAGTAAGATTAAGAGCAGTTGTGTAGCCCAGGATTTGGGCACAGTTTTGGGACCGGCAGTGAGAGGGTAGGAGTGAGCACCGAGGCTCTTGGAGTTGCTGGAAGGTGCTTGATATGCGACCAGGTGAGACGGAGGGCGTACTGTAAGTGTCGAGGGGGTTGGCACCGTTGCTTGCCCGATTATTGTTTTGTTGAAAAGGTTGCAGGACCAGCTACAAGCCAATGCGGTAATCCCGCGGCGGATCAAACCATAGCCGCGTGAAATTGGTGCGACACTGCAACAGGACTTCTAGTGGGCCTCAGTCGGCCTTCTAGAAAAATCCCATGTTCGGTCGCCGGTCGGAATGCCGGGCGTCAGCTGGAAGTTTATGTATCGTTCATGAAGAAGAGGCTGAAAAGTCGCATGCAACAAGATGTACGAAGCTCTGTGACCAATCAAATGTATATCATGACGATCGGCGTGCGGGAGACACCACCCCTCAGATTGCATGTGTCACAATCTAAGACCTATCTATAGCTGACCTTTCTGTCCAATGAATAGAGACCTTCCCCGCTCGTGCCAGCTCACTTCGAATTTCAATGCCTTGCAAACGGCGTAGCCCTATCATGGACGGGCATCGAATTTCACAATACCGCCGATCTCCTGAGGCTGAGGCTGCGAGCAAGGCAACCTATCTCGAGCTCACAGATGGTTGTTGGTTGCCGATACTTGGTAATCCAGACAAGGGCATTCGTTCAATCAGGGTAACTTGATTGTTAAGACTAGGAGACACCCATATGCAGCCACCGAGAGTGCAGTCAGCACGACCACCACATTGCCCGACGTCCTAAATTTCTTGTGGTTCAAGCCATCTTCCCCAATTTCTGAGAAGAATTGCTTGTTGCCTTGTTGTCTTCGGAAAAAGGAAATGAAGAGAACGCCTGCACCGTAAAGAGAAAATAAAGCACCCTATCACGGCTTCAGTCATTCGTTCCAGGCAGGCCTCTTCGCGGTCAACGAGCTCACAATGGAGTAGAATTCTGCCGTGAATATCTTCAAGATGACAAGGGCGAAACTGAACTGACTGAGCGCCGTTCTGATGTAGGCTCCCTGGCGCTGTTCAGCAGGCATTAGAAATGGTAAGGATATCTACAGTGTCTCTTCACCTCAAATGTACGTTGCGCTGCTCTTACTTCCACGAGTTCTTCATTAGTTAATTGCACCTGTCTATCTGTTAGCCCCACTTCTCTTCTGAAGGATGCGGCTCCATAGTTTACCGAACGGGCTCGGTGTAATCGTAAATGGTAGCGATCACTGGCGTGAATCTGTTATCTGTGAGAAGAACTCAGGCGAAGCAGTAATAGAAAATTACTCACCTCCATTATTGTTGTCTCTCTTTGCAGTCCTTACGTGCAAAAATGCAATGTGGCTAAGAAGCTTTCTTTGGCGGGGTATCTTAGGGCTGAAATCCCTCAAGACCAAGATAATAGAAGACGAGTTAATAATCCTCATCTAGAGGTCAATGCTATGTTTTCAAAACATGAGAAACTTTTTGCATGAGCAAAATGTCCAGAGTCTTTGATGCTGCAGAAGGTATGGTGAAATCCTGTTCCCCGCAGCTGTGGTAGATTTACCCGAGAGGCTGGGCTTCTCTTACAGATTATATACAGCGAGCATGTACGAAACGTTAAATCGCTACATACTGACAAGGGATTTCAAGTCAGGAAGCACAACCTTGAATCAAGTTGCTGGGTAATTCACCCCTTTAGTACCTTGCCAATGACTCTGACAACAACGACCTGAAGGTGATTTTATATGGCAATGTCTACGATGTTAGTGACGATCATTGGTCCGGATATAGGACAGCTTTGAACATTACCAGGTCACAGAGTTCCTTCCAACCCATCCTGGAGGCAGCAAAATAGTGGGTACAAGATCCAACCTTTGGAAGTGGTCCTGCCCCATATGGATTGATGTTCACCTTGCCAGATACTAAGCCTAGCTGGTCAAAATGCTACCGAAGAATACGACCCCGTCCATCCTCCCGGCACTTTAGAAGAGCATCTCAGACCAGAAACCAGGCTAGGTACCATCGGTTCAGATACTCTACCAAAGCTAGAAGCACCTAAGGAAGAGAAACATCTTGAGAATTGTCCACCACCACTTGATAGCCTCTTGAATCTAGACGAGATCGAAGAACTCGGCTCAAAGCAGATCAGCAGAAAGGCGTGGGCCTATTACTACTCCGGCGGCGATGATTTGATCTCCAAACGGCTAAACAACGAAGCATACCGGTCGATTCTTCTACGTCCTCGCATATTCATTGACTGTGAGAAGTGCAGCACAGAGACTACAATCATAGGATGCAAAGTCGGTTTACCAATCTATGTGGCCCCAGCCGCAATGGCAAGACTGGCTCATCCCACTGGCGAAGCAGGCATAGCAAAAGCTTGTTCAGAATTCGGAGCCCTGCAGATGATCTCGAACAACGCCTCAATGACGCCGGAACAAATTACAGCAGACGCCAAACCTGACCAGGTATTTGCATGGCAGCTCTATGTGCAGGTTGACCGGAAGAAGAGTGAAGACATGCTAGCACGCATTAACAGAATCCCTAATATCAAGTTCGTCGTTCTGACTCTGGACGCCCCTGCCCCCGGCAAGAGAGAAGACGATGAAAGATCAAAGAACCCAGCCTCCAACTTGCCAGTTACCTCCGCAGTACAGTCTGGATCCGCCAGCAAACCCCCAGAAGGAGGTATCGGAAAATCACTATTCGCGGGAACTTCGCCAAATCTGACGTGGAAAAATACTCTGCCATGGCTTGCGCAACACACCAAGTTACCCATTGTCCTCAAAGGCATTCAAACGCATGAGGATGCTTATTTAGCGTCCGTGCAAACGTCCCAAGTGAAGGGCATCGTCTTATCGAATCGTAAGAACACAGCGGCCTTAATATACCCTGAGCTAACAATTCCCTCAAAGACGGTGGCAGAGCAGCAGACACCGCACCCCCTGCCCTTCACACCCTCCTCGAAATCCGCAACTACTGTCCTGAAATTATCCAAAAACTTGACATTCTAGTCGACGGCGGCATCAAGAGGGGTACAGACGTTGTAAAAGCGTTATGTCTAGGTGCCAAAGGCGTTGGCATAGGACGTGCTCCCCTATGGGGTCTCGGTGCTGGAGGAGTTGAAGGCGTCGAGCGGACTTTCGAGAGTACGCAACTTTCAACAGCTTACTCGCTCGAGCTGACATTGCTGCAGTTCTTTCGGAGGAGCTCCAGACCGCGATGCGGCTGTTGGGGGCGGCAAAGGTAACAGATTTGAATATGCAGCATGTTAGTCTTTTGCAAGCATTCATGGCTCAATAGGCGCTAATCTTTGTTATTAGATTAATGCAAGGGCTCTAGAACAGCAGATATACAATGTTCCTGCTGGCTTTGAGAAATGTGGGATGTGGGTTTCATCCAAATTGTAACCGGTGCTATTGGACAGGAGGGCTCCTGAGCATTAGTGGCAAATAGGTACCGAACTTAAGAATGTACATAGTGCACCCTAGGTTGTAAATTGTAGACAATCATATTCTATCCCATTGGCTGGCATCAATAGCTGTCCTTTCTTGTCGTCTTCTGCACTAGTTAGCTAAGACTTCTACGAAAGGTGAAATCCGTCACGTTGCTATGTCCACTAATGAAGAGAGCAGCCCAGCCACATTACTCTTCGTTCTCAAGGAGGTTCCCAACTACCACACCGTACAAACAACCACTATCCTACCGCGGTGAACGTCCGAGCCTCACATCCCCAGAGTCGGTATCTTGCAGGTTCCTCTTCGACGACGGAGACGTGCTATCAGCCGCTGCTGAGTTCAGGTAATCCGGAACGAAAGGCCTGTCCAATGAGATTAGTCAATAAATAATCAAGCACAATGAATGAAACGACCATATGTCCCTACTTACTTCCCATCGGCGATGCTTAGGGTCTTAAAATAGGCCCAGTAAGACTTCTATCCTTTCACTGCACGTCAGGAAGCTCCTTCCCCAGCTTCGAAGCAAGCATCAAGGGGAAAATAGCACTGTGCACCAAACATACTCAAAGATAGTAGATACTCCGTAGATGGCAGATGCGGGGCTTACTTTCCTACTGCCCCTTGCCTGCCAGCTGGTGTGGTTATTGATGAATTCAAAGGCAGTATGACCGCACGGGGGCTATGCCCAACTTGAACGAGGAGCGGATTCCCATTGTCAAGATGCTTAGAAAATTGTCCGCAATTGGTACAGATATGAGAAGTGCCACCATTACGAAAACATACTAGAGGCACTGGCAGTCGTCTGGTGAATGAAAGGCTCGATAATCTAGATCAGTGCATAGTTTGCGCTGCGTAGCAGCCACAAAGAATATTATTAATTTGCTAGCCTATTCGCCTTAAGCATTGAGCGTTTCCATGAGCCGCCGCGCCTTACGTATGCCATTGGAATCTATCTTAATCTGACTGGAGCCTTCTTTCTCTGGAAAATTGTCGAAGAGCCTTGGTTTCTTTGTCGAGCGAATGAGTTTCAGCTAGCCAGTACATCAACATGGTGACGTACAATTCTATCAAAAAGGAGTGGCCTACCATTGCCACCATTAACATACATATAGCTCACGGATTGGAGCAATCGTAGACTTGGAGATTTGGTCGCCTCATGCTTTATATTCTTGTTGCGCGATGGCATTGGCTGCTTGAACGTGATAGCTGTCGATGGATCAATGGTCTAGACCAACATTTGGTGTTTGGGAAGGCGTATAACCTACTCCACTTTCCAAACAACGGCTCTATAGATGTGCTGTTGCCGTCCATGCTGGGTGATAACTAGACTACTAAGCTGCAGAGAAAACGCATGATTGTATAATGCCGAAGATACTTGAAGGCCACAGGTTGAAAGAGTACTCAATTAGCGATCATAGCGATGTCTGTGAAGCATTACTCGCAAGCAAGGTGGGCGTTCCATTGCGACTGTTGTCCGATTTTGTATCGAGCGTGTATGGGTTAGTATCATGCTTCATACATATTGCTTAGTCGAGTGCAAGCAGGCGGCTTCCTGGGAAAATCCGCATTGTTTCTGACCGACTAAATTCAACCTTTGGTCAATTTATCTTGATCAAACCCTGTTCCAGAGCAACTACAAAGTTCATGAGCAGGTTTTACGGATAGAGATGCGATAGCATCTATCAGAAAAATTGTCATCCGTTGGTTGACTGTAGCTCAAGTCCTCAAACTTGTATATCTACGTAGCTCCGATCCGTTTCCAGTGGATTCTCGTCAACCCACTGCCACGTGAGGAACTTCCAGTTGAGCTGAGAACACCACCATAAACCGTAGCCAGGCTTCGAGGAGGCTCCTGCTCCAGGAGAGCCATGGCCAGCCTCCAAGTCAGCAGCGAGGCCTCCGGTACGTGGCATTCGTTGGCCAAATACCACCCTTCCAAACCTAGAATGGTTGATTGCCATAGAACACATAACGCAGGGCTCGTGGGTGAGGTAAAGCTCGAGGTCGAGGCAAAGATATCCTCCTGGTGCTAACTTAGATTTTGAATAAAAATCTTTCTCCAAGGCAGTGAGCGGCTCATCCACGAAGAAATCTGTCTGTCCGCCACTCGTTGCGAGCATCTTGTGTGCATCGGACAAGGTTACTCTCTGTTTAGCAACCATGCCAATAACCCTCATCACAGCGTGAGCCATGACATTTCCCTTCCTTTGAGGCCTTCTCTCCATTACCTTTTCCCAGCGTGCATCCCCTGCTACTGCGAGGATCGAATCGCCCGTAGGGTGACTGCGGTCAACCACTACAGCGCCAAATGGCTCTCCTTTGCCTTCGACTGATGTAGCTAACCCTGCCCGAATTGCAAGCCCCATGTAATGACCCGCGTGACACTGAATTTCCTCAACCGCACGAGTGATTCTTGCTGGGTGTGGCCCGAACGGGTTACCGCCTTTGTATACTATCGGCCAATATTGTTGGCTCAATTGCTTGGCTTGTTCATGAGACGTAGGAGGTGTCACCGGTACTTCGACGGTGCGAATATGAGGCTGAATTCCGCTCGTCACGAACCAACCCGTAGATAGAAGCAGTTCACGTAGACGTCCGTATGGGATCGAGCGAGTTGCACAGGCGAGAAAATGCAGGGTTGCTTGCGGAGGAGCTTTGTTATGCTGTACGATTCGTTTGTCTGAGATGCTACTGCACCCACTGGTGATGTCGACATCCTGCCTTTCATCTGATCCTGTGGAATATACACGATCAATACCAGCACCTGTAAGACATGTGCCCTCCTCTTCCGGCTCCAGGCGAGCTGGCAGTTGCTCTGGCTTCACCAGCCGTTTCAGATGCTTTAGGTTTGTAGATTCATGCTCTCGAATGGCGTTGTCGACGGTTCTAAGCGAGTCGTTAGTACTGAAAGAGAATACAGAGGACGTCGGACACACTTCAGAATGGTGCTGACTGACTTGAGCGGTATTGCAACGATATACACATCTGTAGTTTCGAACTCGTTTTGGACTTCTGCTTTTGTGCGCAGGGCAATAAGGCGTCCCTGACGGATATAGGTATTAAACTCATGGCTCCACCAATTTGGCTGTAGCGGAATGGGCTCTGTATATGACGAAGAGCTCATCCGCTAGGCGGTGGAGATTTTTCAATGACAAGGTGAAGTTCAGCAAGTCTGGACGAGTTCCCGCGCAGAGTGTAGCCTAGAGGGACGCTAGGCCGGCCCTATTGTGTCATTCTTGGGGGGAAATGCTTAGGGAGCAACTAAGCTTCAGGCCCTACCTCTACCCAGGCAGGGGGTGAATTATGATTGCTTTATCTATCTGCCAATCAATCCACTAGAAGTGCAAGAGCTCATCCTCTGATACTACATATATTTTGTGAATCTTTGACATCCAATTTTGAAAGAGAGCTTCGATTAATCCTATGTACATGAAACCGTCATCTCCATAGCTGCGCGGCTTGAGTATTTTTCACGAATTGTGCTTCCTTTGAAGGAGGATTTAGTGCTCCGATAGTAGTATTGTAGGTTGTATTCGTGGGCACCACAGAGAACTTTATGGTAGAATTGCCTTCACGATAGGTACTCTCAGGAGTACCAACTGTCCTGTACGCCGCAGTCGCCTGAACGTTCCCTGTGGCGATGTCGCGTCCAGCGATAGCTCTTTCAAAAATCTCTAGGGCGATGACCGGTTGATAGAAAGGCACTTCATGTCCCGATTCGTATATCCGCACGAAGCTAAAGGTACCACTCTGCTTGACCTGGCCGTGTACGATCCCGTCGCTCGTGGAGACGTTGACATATCCTGCCTTGTCGAAGCCTGGCTGGTTGACCTCCTGTGAAACGACTTGGCCACCAAGCCTATACATAGATTAGCTCCAACACAGCAATTTTAGGAGGGCAAGGATTGCCAATTGCAATTGTAGTCCGCCTATGAGAAGTTTAGCTGATATTTCTCACGCTCCTCGGGTAACTACAGCGGGTAAACTTACATCGCCAGTATACATCATGATAACGATACCTTGGTCGAGCAGCTCTCGCATATCCTCAACGGTGCAATCTTCTCGTCCATCATCACCTGTTGTGTTGAAGGCGCCTCCTACCTCAGCCGAGAATTCAGTATAATTGACATATGCACCGATTGCACTTTGTACTGTCCCAGTATTTAGATAGGCGACATAAAACAGTGGGGGAAATCTAGCAGATGTCTTAGCGGCCAACCCAATTCCTGGGAACATTGGAAATCATGACTTACGGGTCCGGTCCAAGTTCCCTGATATCATACTCGTCGCGATTTAAGACGATGTCGTAGATTGATTCCACGTTGTCGGCACAGTAATTGTCTGCAGCGGAACAGATGACGTTGCTCCCAGTGTTTGCACACTGGATGAGTTGATCAACACAATTTCCAGAGCCATAGAGGTTATTATATACGAGCTCTGCAGTAGTTGCATTATATGGCGCGTAATCATACGTGTTCCCAGGGAATACCTATTGGCTGTTAGTTGCAGAACGAGTTGACTCAAGAACCGCGAGGATATACCGTGAAGTTGTAGTAGGCTTGGTACTATAAGCCGTGATTAGTCCTTATCAGTTTCTATTGCTGAGGTGCAATTACCTGGATAAGCGGATTGTACCAGCCATTTCCTATCAAAACCGTTTCCAAATTTATTTTATGTGCTCCAGGAATATTTTTGGCATTTTGGCTCTCAATATATTCGTTGAAGACAGGTCCATAGTGACCTCCATAGCTCTCTAAATAGCTTTCAGCTCTATTGTATGTTGAAGGAGAGTTGCCTTCACAAACCTGTGGAGAAGTGGAAGCTCTCTCTGGAGTACTGGGGAAAAGCACCCATGAAGCCCTGCAGTGTAGCCCAAAATGCCGGAGCCGCAGCTGCCGTTGAAGTAGGAACATCGGTAACGTTGAGTAGAGGGTTCGAGTACGTGCCGCAGGTCCCCTGTGTGAGGTTGTCGCTAAGACAGGAAGAGCTGTTCAAGACCACGATCGCTCCAGAACCTGCATTAGGGATATATCCAGGGTTTGTCGTGCTGTAACTAAAGCCAACTTGTGCAGGCTGATCAATGAAGATCATATTGCTTTTACGGTTCCATGCGTAGGGGTTGTTGATAACATTCCCATTGGAATCGATACGACAGGGTCCTTGTTCTTGAAACAGGCCGATCATGCTCGACGAACCAGGGCCACCATTGATCCTTTGTAGAGTAAGCACGAAGACAACGACCATATGCTGGACTGGAAAGCATCACCATGAGGTTAGAGGTGCAATATCTGGATCCTCATCTCTAGCTTCGAAGAACCAGAAGAATATGTGCTTTGAAAATCACATCATCATCGTTCAATTGAGAGTAAGAGACCCATACCTGGTCCCCCGAGACATCGACATAGCCGGAGTAGGACTTAGCATTGCTCTGCTCGCAGATGCCTTTGGGCACCTCTTTGTACCGGACCTTGTAGCCTGCGTAGCCAGTCTTCATCATCAGGTCAGTGGGTGGAGGGACAAATTGAGAATACGCCAGTCCAGCGCCCGAAAGAAGTAGGGTAACAATGCCCGAAAACATAATGTTTTGGTAGGAAAATGAGCACGAGATCAAAGAAAAGGGCCAATGTCACTTATCCCTATAGAATTTCATTTAAAGATAGGGTCGGACAACCAGTCTTTTGGTGGGGTTAATATCAT
This sequence comes from Cetradonia linearis, assembly GCA_003521265.1. Classification (NCBI taxonomy): domain Eukaryota; kingdom Fungi; phylum Ascomycota; class Lecanoromycetes; order Lecanorales; family Cladoniaceae; genus Cetradonia; species Cetradonia linearis. The sequence goes on from QKZZ01000568.1 coordinate 11,422, forward strand.
GCACCGTCCCTGACACCAATGACAACACTGTCCCTATTTAGGCATGTACGTTAACGTCCGATAAACGCAACCACCTGTCGAGCTGATTAAAGAGCAGGTGCAGCCTGCCGCTCATAGATGAAATCGGAAGGTGACGCAGATGTCAAAGGGCCGCCAATCCCATAAGGAAGGTGATTTGGCCACACACTGAGGCCAGCCGAGCCGCGGAATTCAGTTTCGTAAGGCCTGGTGAGCTTCATTCATTATCTTTAAGCAAGCTTGCATAGTTTTTGCAAGGAGATACCGAAAATAAACCTTCGATGTAAGGTACTACCAGGAAGTCGCATGGCCAAGGTAATCATTCCTTAGATAATGCCTTGCAAACGTAGGCCTAGGTAGCTCCAGCGCTTTCCTCGGGTGGGCTGCTTTAGCTTCCCGAGCAAATCTCAAGGTCTAGACTGTCATGTACGTCAGTGTGGAGAACTACTGCATTTCATCACATCCATTGCCCCTTTTCCTTGAAGTTCCTATGCCTTCATAACACTAGCAAAATACCATCTCTCCCTATTCAAAATGCCACCTCCCGACGCGGATCTCTGTCCTTAAGCAACAGGCCTGGCCAAGAAATTAGTGGATGAGTACAGCGAGCCGTAGCTATTGAAACTTTACGTAGGTTGGTTTTGCCCGTTCGGTTGAGCTGAATAGCTCTGAAAGTGCTTCATCGGGGCTGACAGTGTTGTAGTACAAAGGATATGAGCAGTATTGGAGGAGGAAAATATACCTCATCAATACGTAAACCTTCTCGTTGTTGAAAGAGCTCTTTAGAGCGTTGCTGATTCTGAGCCTGTAGGTACATTGAGGTCAATCCGTATCATAAGCTCAAGAGTCTGCTTGATCTTAACCCACGAGGCCTTGTACCGACCCTGCAATATGGCAACAAACTATTATATGAGTCGACAGTAATCTGCGAGTTCCTTGAAAACGCCTATTCCCATCACGGCTTGAGACTGCTCATGCAAGATCCATATCTCAGAGCGCGGATGAGAATATGGACAGATTTCGTCCCCACAAGAATAATCCCATCCTTCCACCGCTTCCTTCAGTTCCAGCCGGGGCAGTCATCAATCGATACCGTTCGCTCGGAGTTCCTGGATAATCTGAAGCAATTTGCTAGTGCAATGGATGATACGGGACCCTTCTTGTTGGGAAAAGGAGCCGTCGCTTACTAATTTTGTACTAGCTCCATGCCCAATCCGTCTCTGGGTGTTCGATCATTACAAAGGAGGGCTTGGAATGCAAGGGGAAGATCAAACGAGGTCCACCGAGGACAGCTGGTCTCGGTGGCGAAAGTGGTTAGCTACTATAGAAGGTAGGAATATGAAGGAAACCACTAGCGAAAGTAGCACTATCTCCCTATTTATCAAAGATAGTGAGACGCTCTGTTCCGATAGGTATTGATTTATTGCTGACGAAGAGCCTCTGACAGTGCCGATGATACTAGCAGAGCGAGTTAGCCAAGGCAACACGAGCAGGAAAAGGGGTCCCTTGACGAGGTGGTAATATCTGTAAACATAGGCGTATGCTGAAGTGTTGGTAAAAGAACCTCCTGCGCAAGACACGGTCCAGCCTCTTTAGCTATGATTGCTATATTGTGCAGGTTCATATCACGTTTGCAGGCAGATCGATTAGACTAATGGTCGCCCCCCTTCCACCTTTAAGAATTTGGATCACTTGGCATCGAGATAGTAGATTGTCGTAATCGCCAAACAAGACATGGAATAAATTATAGAGCTCTTGAGGTGGCCAAGCCGCACAATCGGAGCACAACACGAACAGTCTAGTAAAATCACTCGTAATGTTGCAAGTTTGAATGGCTCCTAAGTAGCTCTTCCTATTCCCTAGTGAAATGCTGCTGCTGAATTGCAAACACAAACAATGTTGGTGAGGCTTTGGGATTAGCTTTTTAACTAACGATTGACTCGGCGGTATACCATGACCATCGAGATCTCCTGGTATGGCTTTTGCCACAAAGACGAAGAAGGCGTAGGTTCGTATTTAGGTTCAAACTATGAGGCGTTATTAACAACATTTGGCCTTACAAGGACGTCCATATACACTGAAATGACACGTGAAGAACAACACTAAGATCGATAAACTACCGAAAGGTAGTCAGTGTTCAAGACTTTTAAAAGGAAGGAAAGTGTCAAACATCAAACCCCCACGACCCCTCCGTGAATTTTTCGGATAAAGTTTTTGATACGTAACTCTAGCGTTCCCGCTTTCTCCACGTTTTGGCCGCTGGCGAACTCCTGCTTGCCTCCCAGGCTTATCGAGGCTCCACTTTACAAACTCACCAAGCCTCACACCAACTTCTGTTCTTGCTGCAACACCTGGCCACCCAGCGTGCCTGAAGCTCCTTTTTGGACATCATTATGCTTTAGTATCACTTCTTGTTGCTGACACCTTCTGTTGGGGAGTAGTCCGTCCTATTGAAGAGCCTGACACCCGCAAATCGGAAGATCGGTGGACTGTCAATGAACAGAACGTTTGCTGTCCTATCAGTGATACTGCGCTCATCTGGCACCATGGCTTGCTGCTGAACACAGCGCAATATTCTAAACCACTCAAATCCAAAGAAATGCTTCATTGCGCATAGGACCTATTCTCATCCGAGGACTGTCTAGCCGAAACACCGCATTGCCGATAGACCTATGGAACTCGACCTCGACCCTTTCCCTCCGTCGCTACCGCCGTTCCATGGCACGAGGATTCTAGGAGAAAACGGGAACGACGCAATGGAAGACAGTAGTTTGGACTTCGATGCTATGAACTTTGAATCGCCGGACGGCAACCTGTACTGGGAGGACACAACCTCTTACCAGTCAACCGCAAAACCCAGTGGCAATACTTCCTCTACGGAAAAAGCTACTATGCTGGACGTGTCCTTTTCACAGTCGCCAGAATCATCATTACCCGACTCTTCCTCTTCGGATTCATCCCAGAACCAACATAAGCGAACACACTCTTCGGACTCGTCTCAGTATGGGACTTTGGGAGGAGAGGGAGACATTCATATGACAGGAGATATACCTATGGCCAACGGAATAGTCATCGGAGCCGGACTTGTGCAGGATCAACCACACGACAAGCCCTCGCCTGCCACAGACGTCGACCTGAGTAATCGTGCCATGGAATGCCACTTTGACTTTGACAGCGCTGCCAGTAGTCCAAGTCCGTATTCGGGTTTAAAAACAGTGCCAAACGACCCTAAATCAACAAAACCCATCAAGATGCCATATCGGAATCCACAAAGAGCTAGCTATGGCCGTGGATTTGCCCCATTTGCGGGAGCATCAAAGGTAAGTCTCTGCAGCATGAACCAAATTTGATAGTTGCTTTCAGGCAGCGTACTGAACTCTGCGGCTAACTTATGCGCAACGCTTAGCGCTCTCCTGAGGCATCTCTATCAATGATGCGAAATAGGAGTAGTTGTTTAGAGGCTATAGAATATGCACCTCAAGCATCTACGGAATATTCTGGTCAATATATAAATGCGGCTATGCTATCTGGACCACCTCAGGCATCGGAATGGCAACATTCTGCCACGACAGGGCTTTCCACTGAAACTGCACCACCCCAACCATCTATGTTCCAGCAGCCCTCAACGGTGTTACCTTTTGCCTCACCTGCTCCACCTTCAATCCTTCCATTCCAGCCCAAACTACATATCGCACCGCTCCCAATGAAATCTCGTGTCGAGACTCAAATACCGATCAAAATGACATTGTTTCCCCCACCCTCGGGCATCTCGAGGCTGCATCTGCAGACTCATACGATCTCAAAATCGAAACTGATTGCTAAACCTCCTCCAGAGAAGGCTCAAGATATGCTTGAGTTACATGCCATGCTGGTCTGTACCAGTGCTATGCAGGATCCTATAAAACGAGCTCGAGCTTTCGCTAAGGCCTCTGAATTTCCATTCAAAATTAAGCGTGAGAGTCGACGCTCCTCCTCAAACGATGTAACATCTCCCGAGGACGACGAGAACAAGCCCCTGAATGGTGGCCCTGTTCAGATATGCCAGGGCTGTATTGAAAGAGAGCGGAAGAGAGCTGCTAGAAAGAAGACGAAGAATGTGGAGGAAGAGCAGTTGTGGCAAAAGGACGAATTCAAACGAATCATAGTCTTCAATACAAACGAGGTCAGAGAATGGCAACACCCCTCGCCATTAAAAGCGGGAGGCGAGCCTCGAGCCAATAGCCCGCTCGATGACCTTGTATTCCCCGAGACCGCCTTGCAGGTTGACATTCCTATGCGGATAGCGTGCTATTGCCGCCATCAGGAGGAGAAAGTTGGATTTCAGTACGTTCGAAACTTGATACATTCGATCCATACCACGCTAATATCTTCTCAGGATCATTCTCACTCTCAGAGACCATCAGGATCAAATTATTGCACAAGAGATGGCAAATCCTATCATAATTACTGATGATCACAAAACCCATAATTCTCCGGGCAATCTGCCGGTTCAAACTGCGCTCTTACCTGATGGCACACCGTTTCCGGGATCTAGAATCTTCTCACAAGCACTATCTGGACAACCGGCCCCTAGCCCCTTTCGACATGGACATGCTTTTTCGACAACAGATCTCCAAAGTATGCAACATCAACATTTCAACACGCAGCCCTTCGCGCCTTATGCCGTGCCTCAACACGCGTCACAGACTACTTCAACAACTTTGACCCCTAAGACCCTCTCACGTCAGGCATCTCCTTCGGCACCTTCAGGGCAACAAAGCAAGAAGCGCAAAGCTAGCGGTTCTGGAAGGATACGGAATGATCTGACGATGACGAAGTTGCAAACTACGACTGCAATGCCGGGACTAGATCCGGCAGTCTTGTCCACTTCTCAACCTTTTGGGTCTTCCTCTGGACCCATTTCTACATATACAGCCGATTATACTTCTCCTCATGGACTTCCTATACCCTCGCAGTATAGTACGGGCCCAACAACACCAAGCACCGCTGACAGCAGCTTCTTCTCCTCCGCTCAGCGGTCTCAAAGCATGGAGAACTTGCAAGGCTTTGCAGGGATGTTTTCTGCTCCCAGCTCAGTCCGACCAAGTCGCGCACCGAGTCCGAATGCTGGGCCTTATGGAGTTGTTCAAAGTCAAACACATGGGCAAACGCTCACAAACTCTCTCCATCCAGCTCCTGGAGCGACCCAGCCTCAGCGTTCTCCAGTAATCCATAAATTGACTCCGGCAGAAGGTTCGACCATCGGAGGAATTGAAGTAACCTGTCTGGGAAGCGGCTTCCGCCAGGGCCTAGAAGTCATGTTTGGAGACGCCCTGGCAACTACGACAACATACTGGGGTGAGAGTGCTCTTGTATGCCTGGTACCGCCGGCTACACATGCTGGTCTGGTCCCGGTAACCTTCAAACACAACTCTACGCAAAGGATATCATCACCGCCCAACAAGCAGGTATATTTCAAGTATATTGATGACGGAGAGCAGGAGCTTATGAAGCAGGCTTTGGAGATGATCAGCCGCAAATTCACGGGGAACGCAAATGACCCAAGCGAGTCTGCACGCCATATCATTGACAGACTTTCTAGGGATGCTTTGTTCATGGGAGGCTCGAATCATGGCAGTAGCCAACAGCGCGCGATGCAGAATAACAATGTCATGTCAGGGACGGTGGACCTTGAGACAGCAATACTCTGCTGTCTGAATCTCGTGGACCTTGATGACAGTCCATACATGGCAATCATTAATGCACAAGGGGCTGGTGGACAGACTATGCTACATATCAGCGCTTCACTGGGTTATTATCGCTTGGCGGCTGGATTGCTGGCACGGGGAGCAAATCCAGACCTGCGAGACAACAACGGAATGTCTCCAATGCATATCGCTTCCTTACGAGGCCATTTACAGATAATCCGCAAGCTACGTTCCTCTGGAGGGGATCCTACCTTACGAAGTCTCAATGGCTACACGTCAGCAGACATGGCAACCTCGCAATATGTGCGCGACGCGAGCGATGTCGTTGAGCTTTACCGTAGACGCTCCAAGAGCGCCGGGGCAACACCGGTCACGTATCTGAGCCGATCAAGCAGCATGAGATCTGTGAAGTCTTCACGAGACGTTCAGTCGAGAAGCATTGCGGCAGGTAATGGAAATAGTTTTGTTGATTTAGGGGATTCTGGGGAACAAGGTTTCGTTGGACGATACAAGAGCCAGCCAGCAACACCTGCTCAGGTCTGGGCCAGATCGAGGCGCAGTAGCATCATCGCTGAACAGAATTACCCTGACGATCAGTCGCCAGAGGACCTTGCCCCAAATGCACCATTATTCGCCGCAAACCCCGCCTGGAGAGATCAACTCCTAGCTCAGATCCAGCAACTCCAGCAAAGTCTCCAACGGACGCTTCCGACCTTGCAGATTCCAGCCTTGCCTCCTATACCCAATCTTGAGGATTATCAAGCATATCCTGTAGTAAGAAGGATAAGCGCATTAGTTCCTCAAAGGAATGCAAGACCTAGCACCGCGAAAGAGGCCGACTATCGTTGGTGGGAGCTCTTTTCGGGCAATTCCCCGCCATCCTACGATGACATCTATCCCGAGACTAAGCAGCAAAATCCGAACGACAACAAGGAATCTGCTCTACTCGCCGCTGGAGAGACATTTATGGACCAGAAGTGCGAAATCAACTTCGATCAAGCTGAGAATTCATCTGTAATGGAGACTGTGAATTTAGGAAATGCTAGCTTAACACTGCAACAAGAAGAACGGATAAAGAAAGCTCACGCGAAGAAGGTCAAGAGGTTGAGGAGTGATCGGAACCTATTTTTCGTTTGGGCAAGTTGCTCTTCCCCACCTCCCCTACCCTCATATCAACAAATCTGACAAAATTTTCCACATAGCTCCCACTACTCGTCTTCGTCCTCGTCATGATGCTTAAGGACCGCTTACCACGGGCTTTGAACTGGGCTGGTGAAACGATCCACGCTGCAAAAGAGCGCTATCAGGTGCGCGGGGTGGTAGCGGAGTTGTAGATTACGAATGGCGCTGGTGACATATATGATGATTACATGCCTCAAGGAAAGGCTAAGATGTACGGTCAGCGTGGGCGTTGGTGGTGTGTTTGATCTGTTTTTCTTGGACTACATTACATGCTTCTTTTCCATCTCCAAAGTGTGTGCCTACCTCTCTTCAATAACTTTTCCCAGCCAGCAGCAACACCATTCCTACAACCACCGGGGCTAAATCTCTCCCTTGCGAAGTCAGTCATCCAAGTAAATAGACCTATCATCACTACTATCCTTCTCATTCAGCAACCTATCCATTTGCAATAACCAGCCAACTAAAATAAGCAATCGACATTACTTCTCCCACTGCCATCACCATCCATAGCAT
>QKZZ01000575.1:0-13206 GCA_003521265.1 Cetradonia linearis
ATTTCGGCTGCGCGCGTGGCCTTTTTGGTTGCAACAATAAGTCATGCATATAGATGGACTATCACGAGAGAACTCTGAAATTCGTCGAGGTCTTTAAACAGCGATTACATCCTTTCAAGCACTAATCGAGCACCCAAATCTCCTTGCCAAGGGGTGCTGGGCCTCCAAAAGGATATCTCTGCCAGGCTTTCGCGTAGCGCTTTGGCGTGTTTTCACTCTATGGGTATGCAGGACCTATATTCTATTCTCTTACCTGTGTGCTGATTAGAAACATCTTACGAGATCGAGAAAGTATGCTGTTGCACACCGCCGCCCTCTAAATCAAATCGATATTCCGCAATATCTTCAAGGCTGAGATGATGAAGGGCTAGTCTTGTGGAAGGAGGGTAGAATAAAGCTCTCCACTCATGAATGCTATGTAAACGGCATTGCAGTTCTTTCTAAAGAAAGAAGAAGTAGCAGTAGAGAAGTAGAGGATACCGCAAAGTTACCAGTGAAATTGCTGATTGTAAAATGTCGACGAAGAATTCCCTTTTTTCCAACATCATCGCCTCCCCTCAACCTCCCACAATAGCCTTAAGCCTCAAAAGAACCATTGCTAACATGACCTATTACGATAGCCACCAAACTATTGCGAATTTGTAGTGGCACAATGATTAAGCAATAAGAAGCAGTATTTAGAGTGAGTGTCTAATTAAATTATTAATCCTCATATTCCACATCCCATTCAAGTTCCCACCTCCAAGCGAACAAGCAGAGCAACAACCATTTTCGCAAGGTCAAAAGCACAAAGGTACCCAGGTAATTTTGAAATTGGAATTTCTACAATCTAATCATAAAGTGGGGCTTGGTCTACTCACAACCCCAATCTCCAAGCAATCACCCAAGCAAGTAAGCCGTTCCATCATCCACACTCGACCAGCCAGCTCAGCTCAAAGCCACCCTAAATATCTGCTAGTGATCCATACTCAGAACAATGTATGCTTTCTTTTTACTTCACAATCCTACAAACCAAGTCCTGGCCATCCACCGAATCACCTTCTTTAACCTGCAGATCTCCGATCTTGCCAGAGTGCGGGGCGCTGATGACCATTTCCTATTCATCAATTAGGAAACACGCTCCTAGAAATGAAAAGAAGAGTAGGAGAGGGTGGGGAAAGGAGGAGCTATACATACCATCTTCATAGCACTCAACACCGCAACCGGATCTCCCTTCTTAACCTCATGACCCTCATGCACCCTCACCTCAACAACGACCCCACTCATCGGCGCGCCCACTTGACTAGTATCATTACTATCCGCCTTGGGCCTGCTCACATTCTCTACGCCTGCCTTCTTATCATCAACAGTCACCTGTCTAACCTCACCGTTCATCTCATAGAAGATCTCACGTTGGCCCTTTTGCTCAGACAGCGGTCCAATAGCCAACAGCTTCAGGATTAAAACCTTCCCTTTTTCAAGCTCGACGCTGAACTCCTCTCCAACCTCAGGCTTGGAGAGGAAGTAGCGCGTGGGCAAGACGCTAAGGTCACCGTATTTGGCGACGAATTTGCGGTAGTCTTCAAAGACTTTGGGGTACATGGCATAGCTGGCCACGTCACATTCTGAAGCACTGCCGAATTTCTGGTTGATGTCCTTCTTGATCTTGGCGAGGTCCATTGGTTCGAGGTAAAGACCCGGACGCTTGTCGAGCTTTCGTCGACCCCGAAGGGCGTCTGAACGTAGGGGCTCGGGGAAGCCGCCGTATGGCTGTCCCATGAGACCTTCAAAGAATTCGAGGACAGAACCTGGGAAGTCTAGCTCTTCGGCTTTACGCTGCACATCGTCGTAGCTAAGCTTGTTAGATACCATAAATTGGGCTAAATCACCGACGACCTTCGATGTTGGCGTCACTTTGACGATGTCGCCAAGAAGGTCATTGGCCTGCTCGTAGGCCTTCTTAGTCTGCGCCCATTGGGTACCCAGGCCTAGTTGGGAGGCTTGGAAGATCAAGTTCGTCAGTTGACCACCTGGTATTTCGTGCTCATAGACCTCAGGATCGGGTCCAGTCAGGCCGGCCTCGAAGGGCGAGTAGAGCAAACGTAGTTGGGCCCAATACGAGTCTATGGCCCTGACATGGTCTCTGTTCAACCCTGGCTCCAATCCTGTCCCCTCCAAGGAAGCGAGCAGAGCACCAACGCTCGGCTGCGAAGTCATCCCTGACATGCTGTCAGTTGCGGTATCGACTGCATCAGCACCTGCCTCGGCACAAGCAACATAAGTTGCAACACCAGTACCGGCCGAATCATGGGTATGAACGTGAATGGGTAGGTCAGGATACTTCTTCCGAATGGTCCCTATGAGCAATGTCGCAGCTTTGGGTTTCAAGACACCAGCCATGTCCTTGATGCCGAGGACGTGGGTGCCAATCTTGACTATCTTCTCAATCAAATTCATATAATATTCGAGATTGTACTTCTTGTGCGGATTCAACATGTCACCGCTGTAGCAGACAGTTGCTTCAACTACGCCTCCAGCATTTTGCACAGCCTTGATGCCTACCTCAAGCTGATCAATATCGTTGAGAGCGTCGAAGATTCGGAAGATATCAACTCCGTACCTCTTCGCCTGTTCACAGAAATGGTAGATGGCATTGTCAGGTAGCGAGGAGTAAGCAACTCCATTAGCGCCACGCAGTAACATCTGGAAAGGGATATTGGGAATAGCTCTCCTCATCTTTCGTAGACGGTCCCACGGATCTTCATAAAGGAAACGCATGGCTACGTCGAACGTTGCTCCACCCCAGCATTCCAAGCTGTAGCAGTTGCTGTAAGCATAGCTTGTGTGTTTAGAGATGTTCAACAAGTCGACTGTTCGAACCCTGGTAGCAAGCAACGATTGATGAGCATCACGCCATGTCGTATCCATGATAAGGCAGCCTTTGTTCTTCCTGACGGCTTTGGCATAAGCAGCTGGGCCTTCCTTGTCGAGAAGGTACTTCCATCCCTTTTTACAAGGTTGGGTAACATCAATGAATTTGCCCTCTTCATCGAAAAGCTCTGGCATGATGATCTCGCCCTTGAACTTAGGCTCACCCATTTGTCCCTTGATGCTACTGCCATTCACAGCTATGTCCCCTAGATATGCCAGCAGTTTTTGTGCTCTGTTTTGGCTGCCTACGAGGGAGAAGAGTTCTGGAGTGTCATCAATGAAAGTAGTCCAGCAAGTACCCTCAATGAATGTAGGATGTGTGAGAAGCGATCCAAGGAAGGGAATGTTAGTCTTCACACCGCGAATTCGGAACTCGACCAGAGCTCGAAGCATCTTCCTCCGAACGATCTCGTAGGTTGAGGCAAGGCATGTACATTTGACCAACATGGAATCGTAGTGAGGCGTGATGATCGCGCCAGCGAAACCATTACCACCATCCAAACGCACACCGTTGCCGCCAGCAGAACGGTAGACCTCAATCTTGCCGGTATCCGGAGAGAAGCCATTTGCTGGGTCCTCGGTAGTGATACGGCACTGAATGGCAAAACCACGAGTGGAAATACGATCCTGTGTGAGGCCCAACTGTTGCAGTGTTGCACCTGCTGCAATCTGGATCTGAGCTGCTACAATATCAATGCCTGTGATCTCCTCAGTAATGGTATGTTCGACCTGGATACGAGGGTTGATTTCGATAAAGTAGTGTCTATTTTGCTGGTCCACCAGGAACTCAGCAGTACCTGCGTTGCGGTATTTGACAGAATTCGCCAACCTAACAGCATCAGACAAGATCTTATCCCGAACATCACTTGGCAGATCCTTTGCCGGAGCCAGTTCTACGACTTTCTGATGCCGCCGTTGCACACTGCAGTCTCGCTCGTAAAGATGGACCACATTGCCGGTGCTGTCGCCGAGAAGTTGCACCTCGATATGTTTTGGCCGGTCCAAAAATCGCTCGACGAAAACTGTACCATTGCCGAATGCAGACTTCGCTTCTGAAGTCGCTCGTTCAAACGAGTCTTTAAGAGTTGACTGTTCCCGCACGACTCTCATTCCTCGACCACCGCCTCCAAAAGCAGCCTTGATGATGATTGGGAAGCCGTGTTCATCGGTGAAGGACTTGACATCTTCAAATCTTCCAACCGGGCCTTCCGTGCCAGGCACGACCGGCACATTGCACTTTAGGGCCAAAGTACGAGCTGAAACCTTGTCGCCCAGCGAGTCAATCGTCTCCGGGGTAGGGCCTACGAAGATTATGCCAGCCTTTTCGACAGCTCGGGCAAACTCGGCGTTTTCGGAGAGGAAGCCGTACCCGGGATGAATCATATTAACGCCGTGCTGGAGTGCAATCTTGATGATCTCGTCACCGGCCAAGTAGGCTCCAACTGGTGTGTATTGTCCTCTCTTTCCGATGACATAGGCCTCATCAGCCTTCTGTCTATGCATACCCAAGCGGTCTTCGTAGGAGTAGACGGCTACTGTTTGGAGTGATAGCTCATGGGCGGTTCTGAAGATTCTTATGGGTATCTCTCCTCTGTTTGCGACAAGAATCTTCTTGAGTTCCATAATGGTGGAGTTGGCTCTCAGCCGTTGGTGCACCGTGTGCTCTTTGCCGGAATGGCCGGCCTCAAAGACCTCAGCATATTGGTCATGCTCGTGGTTGTTTGCCATGTTGACTTATCGGTGCAACGGGACCCGATCAGTCGGATTGAACAGCAATGTAAACAGGAACAGAGAAGGTATCAAAGCATGAAGTGGTAGGACGGTAAAAATGCACCAGGGGGAAGAGTAAGAGGAGCTTCAATGGATGAGTGGAGAGTTGTATGGTGGGAAGGAGTGGGGATGATGAGGGTGTTGAGATGCTCTGTTGCGTGGGGAGCTCCAGCTTGTGTAGATAAGGCCGAAGTCAATTCAGCTATTTTTTGATTCCCGACAACACTCCGAAATTGATACATATCAACATATAGTCCATCGTCTATACCATCACTTCCTCCTCGGCATGCTGGACTGTCGGTCTGCGAGTGGACCCTCAACTAACACTCAACAGTAAATACCCGCCCTACCTGCAGGATAAGTCAAGAGTCACAGTCATAGTAACAATAAACACCAATAAGTGCTTAATTGCTTTTTATCAATTAGATTCCTATGAATTACACGGCTGAAGTTTACTAACACCTATCGAACGCTGGCTTGTAATACATTGGAGCCGAACCTCGTAAGGTCCAGCAAATCGATCTGGAGGTGCTCTATATATTCACATCAAGAAGTAACATAACCGACTGGCGCCTCTGTAAATCCATGACCTTGCAAGCCCATCAAAATTCTTTCGAAGCTCCAACCCTTCTTCCATCAACCTCAGAACCCTCGAAATCCAGTAGGCTGAGGGGTAATCCCATTCGTTTGCGAATAAGGCGTTGGCAGCGGGCTGCTTGCACCTTGCGTAAGCATCAACCTTGACCCGCCGAGGATAGGCGTGCTGTCCTCCTCTTTCTGTTCCTTCGCTTCACGAGCCTTGCGCTCCTCGTTGTCCTTCTTGAGGCCTTGGATGGTCGCTGCCTGCTGACTCATATAATTGATCATGAAAGGCATGCTGAAGTCATTGAGACCGTGACGCCATGAAAGTTCCATCACGACCGGGAGAGAAACGAGGTCGTAACAAGCGTAGAGCATGCCGACGTAACATTCTCGGCTACCGATATCCACAAACTGTGCAAGAATTAGCGACTGAATCACAACAATTCGCATCATCACTACTCACATAGTGAAGCAATTCTTCTACAACGATGGTCTTGTTAGAGATCGCGGCTGTTTCAATGGCATCTTTGTAAAGCTTGTCTTGCTTTGACAGTGTTATTGACTTCTCCCATCTCTTATTCTTGCGATAGATGTTTGCAGCAATCTGTCGGAAGAAGACAAGCTCATGCTTCTCAAGCCGTGATGCCAATTCCACGGCATCATAATTATCATAATTCTCAGTCGAGTCACGTAGAGTTTTGTAGTCTTCCTCTTCGATCAATAGATCGTTGATTGCATCATTGACAGCTTTCTTGTTCTGGGTCTGGACACTAAGCAAGAATGGTTTGATGAGGGGATGATCATCAGACTTCTTGAACATACGGACAACCCGGTTGACATCGATGCGAGGTGTCAAGGCTTGTAATAGATCTGTCAATAATGATGGTTGTTGTTCTCGGTAGAAATTGAGGGCGCGGTAGTAAATCTCCAAGTTTGCAACCTTGACAACAATGTCTTTGAAAGAGTGATGCTCCCACGCGTCAGCGGAGCGCTCTATCATTGCTAATGCAGCATTATCCCATTCGTCATCGTGGCAGTAGAGGAAGATAAGTTCGGGCCAGAGGTGAGCTACCTCGCATGCGCGGACCATCTTAGGCACGTTGATACGAGCCCAAAAAAGCTTGAGATGCTCCATGACCCGCTCTGGATGGTACTTAGAAAGCGCAATGCCAAGCTCTGTGAACATGCCCTTGTGTGCCCGCTCAAGACCCAAGCCGGCTTCGAGTAACGAGATTAGCTCGTCGAAGTAACCGTTACGCTCGTACTGTCGGACAAGGTCTTGCAGCTCTTCGGCATGGACGATGAGATTAAGGCCACAGATTTGAGCAAGTCGAAATTCCTTCTTGGCCACACAGGCCTCGTTGACCTGCTTCCAGACCTTGACGCTATTGGCTTTTCGTGCACATTCTACGGCAGCTTGATAGTCTTCCAGATGCACCAGGGTGGTAGCGAGCTTGGCCCAGTTGGATATGCTGGTGAAAAAGATCTTTGCCGCCTTATGGTAGCCTTCCTCATAGGCCTTATCACCCGATGCCTCAACGTCGGCAACATTAGACGATTGCAAGAAGTCTTCAAGTTGGCTAAGCTGATCCAATCGAGCGTAGCAGAAGGCAAGGGCAGTGTCAATTGCTGGTTCCCGTTGAGTCTTTCTGGCCATACGTAGATACTTTATCAGTTCCTCATCCTTTCCAGCTTGAGTAGCGTATTCAATCACTTCATTGTGATTGCTTGGATCTTCTGCACGGAGATAGGACTCGATGGCATCAGCAATGCGGACACCGTCCAGTTGAGCCTTGGCGACTTTGCTCCAGACTTCAGGTGTTTCGACACGTTCAGCATATTCCTGGGCGCGATCAATGCTAACAATATGATCAACAAGAACACCAGTCGCTGCAAGATGATTGTCCTCCTTGTAGATTTCGAATGCCTCTTCGAACATGCGTTGTTTTATGCACATGCCTGCGATCTCTTCTGCGTTGTAATTAGTCAATCGGTTGATGTATTCCATAACACGGCCTTTGTCAGCTTTGGCGGCCGTGAGCATCAACAGGTTCTGAAGGCTGCTATTGTCGCTAAATGGAGATGGCTCAAGAATGATCTTCTCCAGGAGTTCGATCAATTCAGCGGGCAAGTCAGCGTCTAAGAACGCTTTCACGGCCACAGAAACCTTGTCAGGCTCAGTAGACTCAGGAACGGCAGTCGCAATAACCTGATCAACAAGTGAGCGCCGATGAACGTTGTTTTCATTCAGAACGAAAGTCCATATCTCGGGATCCGCTCGCTCCAAAAGATACCGAGCTTGCGCCTTGTACATGGAATTCTCATTGGTGATATTAATAAGCTCGAGATCATTCTGACCCTTGCGATAGGCGATGTACGCAAGGTTGGGGTCTCGCTTTTCACAATATTTGCCAACGGTGAGCGGGTCGTACATATCGTTTTCTTTGAGGAATTTCTCGGGGTTGTTGTTGCTGTCAATATAAATCTTCGCAAGAGCGTTGTAGACGGCTTGTTGCTGGTTACCAAGGGCCAACGTGGCTTCGAGAAAGGGTAGGAGTAGCTTCAGACGGTTTCGTGACTCGACTTCAGAGACGAGGTCATCGATAGGAATGGAGGCGGGGTCGACGGACTGCAGAAGATTCTTGATGATTGATTCTTCACTGTCCACGTCGAGCAGTGCGCCGATAACGAACGGTGCCCTTGATGGATTGATGCGTTGAACATAGACTTCGATCGACTTGAACTGTTGATTTTGGTAGAGGTATAACACGAGGTCATGGATGAAATTGAAGCGATCGCAAACGATGATGAGGGGGAGTTGCTCCGTTAGTTTGGCTTCTTTCAAGAAGTTTTTCACCTTCTCTGGGTTGTAGAAATTGTTGTCCCGGCAGATGCGCTCAACCTCCGAAGTCTGCTTCATCGCCGTTGCAGCCTCAATGTACTTAAATACAACCTCTGGATCTTCACTCAAGTTTACAATGCTACCAAGGTAGTAATACAAGCCCTCTGCGGTTCGGTATTTCTCAAAAAGATCGATCAGGCGGTGAGGACCCAGTAAGTCAGAGTACTTAGTTGCGATTTGGTACACCGCGTGGAGGTTCTGGCGAATATTGACCTTGAGCATTTCGTTCATGCAGTCCAGTGACTGCTCTAACGACATACGCCCAAAGTATTCAACCAACCAATCAGGTGGAAGTTTGTCAGTGCGGACAATGTTACGCTTAACAGCAGCCGGATCGTCCCAATTTTCTAGGGCTCGCTGATACAGCCCGGCGTTCTCGCACAGCTGGGCAATTTTAGCTCTATCATAGTATGAGAACATCTGGTTACCAAGGATGGCATCGGCAACTTGAGGGGCGTTAATAAGGTTCATTTCCAGAAGTCGAGTTTGTAGGTGGCCCTGGTCGGGAATGTTGGGTTTCAAGGCTTCCAGGAGGAACGCGGTGGCTTGCTGGTACAAGTTTTGGGATTGAAAGACATCAACGACACGCTCAACGTCCACTAAAGGTCCACTCTCATCATTGATGAGCATGTTGGCGAACTCGACACCTTTCTCTGGGTTGTTTGCCACGATGTTCCGGATTAGCATGACAAAATCCGGCTGGTAGCCGGTCCGTTTTACGAAAGGAAGGATGCTTGCAATCTGTCCAGTCATTGCCAATGCAGGAATGACTTTATGAGGCACGTTGGCGGCGGAGTATATCCTGAGTGCGAGCGCAGGATCGTACGGTTGAGCAGCGTCTCCTAGCTCTTCTGAGCACTCAAGCTTGTTCTCACCAAGCCATTTCTCAATCAAGTGCTTGCGATTTTGCTGGAGAACTAGTCTTCCCAATTCTACACTCTCCGACTTGTTGAGAGGTCCCTTGTCGAGTAGAGTGCCGAAGTATTGTAGGTGAGGAGTCAAACCACCTGCCTGTGCCGGTAGACCTTGGAATCTCGCGGTTGTCTGGGGGGTGCGAAGAAATCCTCTAGGTGAGTTTGCGGCAACCTTAGCAGCCTCGGTGTACTGTCCCGAAGCGTAGAGTTGTTCAAATTGTTGTGCGTAGAGATTGTCGGCACCAGGCAACCCGGCCCTTGAAGCAAGTTTTAGTGCAAGGGCGCTGTTGGCTGGGTTCTGTAGCAGGTATGGTATGACGGTGTTCTCATCTACACTAACAGAAAGCACTTGGCCTTTGCGATTGACACCCACGATACCGGCAGATTCGGAATCTGGCGCAGTCGTGAAAATTGTCTCACTCGAGATACGGTTCATGAAGATGCACGTGGCGCTCTCAAGGTCGTATAGATGGATAAATCCATACTTTGTCACCATATAGATAATGCTATATTTCTGAGAAACTTGCATGGCCACCGGGAAGTCATTGACAGCTTCTGGAGGGAAGTAGACATCCACCTGCTTCTTGGGAAAGACAGGATTGGATGCTTGATGGTCGATCTCCACCACGTGTAGTTTTGCAGCAATTGCTGACCGCACTGCAAAGGTGAAGACGTGTGTATCTGCAGGGGCTCCCTCCATACGAATGGTTCCGAATGCTGCAGCGTGGGCCTCGATTGCCTGGCTGATTCCCCGCTCTTTCGAATATAGCTGCATCTGGCCAACGACTCGGCCTTGCTGCTGAGTGATCCCGACGACAGCCATCCACTTACCATCTTCGTTTACGCGATAATTGATGATTTGGCAGCCCTAGATTACCCGTCACCTATGCATCCAAGGAAGGGTAGGGTGAACGTACAACCAGATTGCTGTTTCGATCAAAGACCTTCTGAGGACCGGTAGGTGGCTGTTGGAAAACATTCCAATGGAAGACCGAATTTTCTGTGACCAGACCTAAGCAGTCCGCGTTGTACCATTTCCAGTAGATAACATCCTCCATCATGGTATTCGAGTTGACTTTGACCTTCCGCTCAAGATCAAAGATTTGCAAAGTCCGCTGCTGAGCTTTCAGAGCAATAACCTGCTTGTACCAATGCATGATGGCACTGTCAGCCTTGATAGGCCTCTTAATGATCTCATTCTTGTTCTTGAGATTGACTATAATGACCTGTGGCTGGTCACTGTCGGGGAGGGTTTGTCGGACACAGATGTAATGATCGGATTCTAGAGTCTAATATACGGTCAGAGACTTATAATTCGAGAATGGAATCCCTGAGAACTTACACAAGAGTTGAAGCCTATTGACTTTTGCTGTTGTGATGTCAGCATTGAAACTGGTAGGAGAGGGCAAACGTACGTCAATCTCTGTAGACGTCAACTGCATGATACATTGGTTAACTAATGTCTCTAGTCTGAGTATTGGATCGAGATAAGCCTCACCTGAAGCAGCTCAGTGAACCGTATGGGCAGGGCATTGGCCGCCATGATTGACAATTTATCTGAGGACAATCATCAACTAACTCCGCACTGTCGGAGACCACTGATGCCGAAACCCTCTGCTATATTTGAAAGGAATGACGAGGCGATGCAGTACACCCTTAATGTGAGACTTGAAGAGAGAAACTGGGAGAAATATGAGGGTTGTGGTGAGTTGTTAATGTTGACTTCACGGATAGCTCGCTCCCTGAAATTGTTTAGGCTTAGCTGCAGGGCTGGATTTTCCGCTTTAGCGTCAGCTTCCGCTAGCGTGCCATCGATTTGTATGATCTTCTGCTTAGATCTGTCTACAAACCTCAGGCAGCACGCATTGAGATATAGCTGATTGTTCCGGATTCACTGATTTAGGCTAGGTCTAGCATTTTTGTGAAAAGGATGAAGCGTGAAGAGCTGCCACAAATATTGGCCGCGGCCTGCTCCAAGCCAGTAACAGGGGTCTTTTCTTGGTGCCTAGAGGATATCAAGTACAGTAAATCACTTAGGTGAAATCAAGAGAGTGATATAATCACATGTCGTGAGAACTCTCGACATGGAGATCTCTCAGCTTAGAATGTTATTGTTGGTACGTGGCCCGGTCTCCTGCATCAGAATACCTACGCTAAAATTTAGTGATGAAAAATCACGTTTATAGATTCTCTCGACAGCTTTCCTCTGCATGAACAACGCAAAAAATCAACATTCTTCACAAAAGCATTCCGATGAGATGGCTACATCAGTGGTCTCCATGAAATCAGGAAATCGTCACGCAGAATGGAGAATGACGCATAACTATCGGTCTTGGGTGCGGCGCTGTCTTCCTTTCCCTTGGTAAGGGCCGCAATGACTGGCTGTACAGCTATTTTCTTCTGCTGAAGCTCTGACGTTTGGCTTGCTGCTTGATCTCTTTCTATGTGTAATCTAGCGTAGCATCTGCCTTATATGCTTCACTCAGGATCCTACTGAACGCCACAGGCTGTCGGGCACTTCAATATGTACACTACTATGACGGGGACTTAGAGAGACTGATGTCCCAGTCTATGGAGAGGAATTTCATGAAGCTTATTTCAGCTATTCGAACTATATGGCAAGATCATGTTACACTTGGCCTCCTGCTTGGGGCACCCAACGCCAGTCTCCTTCCTATATTTCCAAAGCAGACACTGCTGCAAAAAAACACGCTAGCAATCCAAGTCCCAACACCAATGCTTTCATTACTGATCAGGCCGTCGTATATCCCTTTATTGTACGGTATATGCACTGATCTCACTCGGGGTGAAGGAGTAGCGGGTGAAGGCACTATCTCTGGGTTGACACCAAAAGCGATGGCGGTCCCTGCGAAACCGACCAGCGTTGATAGGATGAACCCAGGTTTCGACCGATCGACAAGATACCAGAGGACGGGATTTACGAGAGCGAGAGTTAAGGAGACTTGCGAGGTGGATTGCCATGGGAGCTTGCGCTATTGCTCCTGTCAGCTCCATCTGATCAATCCTAGGATGGTAGCTCTTCTACTCACAATGGCAAATGCAATCCCAACAAAAGCTCCAATACTCCGCACCACAGGGTTCCAGTCCGCTCCTGAGCCACTTCCCGCACGCGAAACCGGTCTTTCGTCTTCGTCTCCGCCCGTCGTTGATGGTCTTCTTAGATGTATAGATTTGCTTTTCGACACAAGCACATCCTTGTCGTCACCCAAGGTCTCTTCCCAAAGCACGTCGATCCAAGGTAGTAAGCCTCCCAGTATCACACCAACGCCTCCCCATCCTAACAAATATTTCCAAGATGAATGCTGGATGCTCTCCAGTTGCACCGGGGCGACTTGCTGAGTGTCATGTAGATGGGAAATGATGACTCCATAGGCGACGCCAAAGCAGAAAAGTAGTATGACCCGCTCTCCCAACGGTACTAGTGACCCCCAAAATCTCGATTGATGTGAATACGATTGTTTCTTGCGTAACTGAGAACGGTCAAAGGGCCCAATGATAGGTGGCTTGTTGTCTTCAAGGATTGTCCGTCCCGGTGTGCTACCATTGCCCCATGGGGTGCTTGGCTCATCACCTTTCGTATCTAGACCGGATGCAGACGGGGTGTAAATGCCGAACAGCGTTGACGATGTTAGGTTGAGAGTTGATCTATTTTGGTTGATGGGCTTCTCATTCTCCGTATCAAGGCGTGAACAATCACCGGACGGTGTGTCTGGGAGCGAGGAATCGCTGGAGCTTGGAGTGATATCGAAAGACTTTCGAGGCTTGGGATGAAGCAAATTCGGGTTATGTTCTGTCATTGTGGACGCCTAAGAAACTTGGTTCTCCTTTTGTTGCTTATTCTCGTTTCGTTGAGCTGGCCCCACTCTCATTTACCAAAGTACCTAATCAATGATTCACCGGCCCATGTTCAGACTTCGTCAAGGTTGGGGAGCTGTAAATTTCGGGAACATTTTACTAGATATAGATCTGTTGCTGGTCTGAATTGTGTAATTTGCAAAAGAAGAGCAGATGCACGAAAACGAAGGGAAAGTAGCATAAGACGGTGATTATCGATGCCTCGGGACCGAGCGGATGACACTATTTTCCGCCAACCGAAATATTTTAGCT
>QKZZ01000585.1:0-18541 GCA_003521265.1 Cetradonia linearis
ACCGCATATGAATGATTAATAATCCTCCATCTCACACGATGCTGGATATATATTCTATGTATATGTGCCAGGAATTCCTGATCAGCAGTTTCATTCTTACCTTGAAGGAATTGCGGTTGGCTTGCTATATTGAGATTCAAGTAGATGTTGAGATTTTGACCGCGGAATGGAGCGGTTCTTGTGCGGAAACGGTTTGCTTGGGTAATTGTCTTGAGTAAAATTGGCTGTCTGAGAAATAGAAGAGATTAATATTGAGAAAGCGACGGAGTTTGTGTGACGCGTACATCTGTGCGTGACCGAGGAGTGATATAGCAAGTCTCCATGAACTCAGATAGGCTTTGCGTTGTCCGATTCTTTCAATCTGTTGTCGATGTTATGTTCTGTATATGGAGTTATCCAGTGGCTCAATATGTCTTGGCGTCTAAGTACCTTGCTTACCTTCGGCTGCACACTTATAAAGGTTTGGAGGTCTCACCTTTGTTAGGAATGCATCTTCTGGTTCTTACAGATTCAGTTGGCCCATCGCTGAAACTGCTGTAGGTAGTAGACATAGTTGCGAATCTAATCATAGAAGACGTTCGCTTGGAAGAGTCATGGTGGAACTTTCGTATTATTATTAATTGTAATATTCAATTACATTATCAAAGCACAGTGGTATCGTTCTCATTTCATCTCATCTCATCGCGTTGTACATGCTTAACTCTACTCACACATTACTCCATGCCCCTTTACTCTTGACTACTTCAATATAGTAAGATCGAATGTAGGAGCAGGTGGTGTAACCTCAACAATAGCCGGGCCAAACAGCACCATATCATCCGTAATCGACCCATTAGCCATCGAGCTGGTGATGAAAGCGTAGCTTTGACCTGAAATGGTGTCTGGTATCACTGCAGAGACCATAGTGCCAGACACGGTACCAGGGACGGAGGTGGTGTTCAAACCGCTGACAAAGGTAACGAAGAACTCCGCTGGAGGAGCGCTCGCAGGCTCGAAAGAGAATGTAATACCCTGGCTGGTAGGTTCGCCTTGGGTGGCTTTGAGGCCGGGAAAGGCTTTGACTGGAAGGGCCGGGTTGGAGCTGGGGCAGGACACAATGAAGGATGCGGCGAGGGTGTAAACTTCGTTAAGCCCGAGAGCGGTGCCGTATGGGTTCGCTGGTGCTATCTCGCCGAGATTGAAGCGCTGCAAACTGGTGTGAATTGATTCAGTCACAAGAATGGAGCCAGCTACGCCGAGATAGGTTTTGCTTGTAATGAGACCCGCGCCGCCAAGGTAAGCGGAAGTTCCGACGCCTTCGAGGACTGAGGCGAGAGCGACGAAGGACATAGGGTCTGTGAAGGGGAAGTCGTAGGTGCAGGCAGCGACGGGGGTGGCTCCTGCGGCAGTAATGGCGCTGGTGAGGTACTCGACGTGGTCTTGTTCATCGTTTACAACGTAGAGGAGGTTCTTGTAGTATTCGGAAGTGAAGCCGGCCGCGACGAAATCTGATTCTGGCATGGTGCTGACGCCTTTCTTGTAGAAGACATTTTCGAGATGCTCGAGGGTGAGGGCGTATTGGAGGATGTCAAGGTCGGTGACTGCTGCTTGGCGCTTTTCGACGGGGTGAGAGAGGGTGGTGGTGGCGAGCAGCAGGGTTGCTGCTGAGTGGGTTGTGAGCTTCATGGCTTGAGGGTTAGAGTATGAATTGGATTGAGAATCATATATTATTTGAAGCCAAGTCTGTCCAGCTGTGTGTTTACAGTGAATACCACCCCAGAATGTTGAGTAGCATGGCGACCATTATATATTCCATTCCCTCTTGACCGTTCACCGGAATTTGTCTGGTCCGCATCCTTCAGCTCTTCCACACAGGGCCGTTGTCCCATCTAGAGAGCTAAAGTAGTGCGAGTCATCATCGCTGTGAGCATGGGATGAAAATTGCAGGGTATGTGGAGCTATGTGAGAGGTAATGAATATTTGGCCAATACGCAGGTGTACTAGTTCAGCTAGGTCAGCGATCTCAACCCTGGCTCTGAGAACCCTGCGTCAGACAGCATTGAGACCCGCTGAAGCCTAACCTTTTCCAGGCAATCAAAGACGGCAGCAAGGGCAGCTCATTCTGGAAAACCCCGCTTTGATCGCCCAATTTGAGCGGGGTTATGATGCGCTAGGACAAAATCGCTCAGCTTCTGCAACCAAATGCGGTTAAAAGTGAGAAACAAAGCGGACTAAGAATTTAAGGTTATCTTAGCATTGATGTGAGTGGGTAGAAATCTGCTGTTCGGCCGCTTGAGCTTCCGACGTGGCTTGCAAGGCCAGGATCCGGTGCTGGCCAGTGGCCACCTGGAATAAGGCGCACCGTAGACAGGACAGCTCTGACTGTATGGAGAGACTAAATTCGCTGCCGCGATCGAACGCATACGTCAACAGTCAGCTTCGGAAAGCTTACCTACCCACATCTGAACCAGCTTTTAGCAGTCGAGGGACATAGCCACCACCCATGCCCTCGAGGCACCTCTGTAGCTGACTGAGTAGCCTGCCACCACCAAGACCTAGAGCCTGATAGGCGTGAGTCCGGCAGGTGAAGTTCTACTTGGCAGCAGGTGCGAAGCGAAGAAAGATCCTAACCCACGCCACTGCCTGACCATAGGTGATCTGGAGAAGACCTAGAGGCTTTTAGAAGCTTGGAACGCGTCATACGTTTAATGACTTGGATCCGTTAGTCTGCTTCCCCACGCGATAAGTCACTGGCAAGTCAACTTTGCATGCAGCGAACCAGATCGATATACGGAAGTCCAGGAGGAAATATAAGAATGAAAGGAAGAAGTGCATTCGACTGGATATTGTCATGAACAAAACTTCAAGTGAGTGACTATTCTGGATGAAAGGTAGCACATGCGTAACAGATCTTGCGAACCTCAAGCGTTATCCAAGGGTTCAAGGCAACAGGGTCCAATGCGAGATTGACTACACAAGCCCATAAAGCGGCACAGCCACATCGTGTAGTAGTCTGACATGAATAGAGCTAGTCAAGGAAATTGTACGCCCGTAAAGCGAACCCCAGCAGCCCACTTCATATCAGAGCAAGACCGGGGATTAGAAAAGGCATCGTGGCTCCGTCTGCGTCACTCGGGAATGTGCGCCTTGAGATGGAAGCAAGCTCGAGGGCAAGGGTATGTTGAGGACGATGATGGTAGTGTACTTACATAGTCATTCTCTGAACCCCTAGTCCCGCAGTAAGTTATAGAACTCGTGGTCTATGAAGTCAGAAGGTGTTGCGAGAACAAGCTATCGGTCTTTGAAGTGATGCTTCGAGCCCACTCGTAGCCTGCGAAGTCAACGGTTTCGCACATGAATACTGGTAATGTGACTCATAGTGTACCAGGTCAGCTTTGTGACTCCACGTTGAGTCTGTGAGCATTTTGTTTGTTGAGACTTATAGTCTACGAAGTCTGGTGTTTTCCCGTGTTGAGTCTGAAAGCTTTGTGACTCGTAGTCTGCGATGTCAGTTGAAACCTTGTTACGATGTCCTTTTTTGAGATCCCTCTGAATTTTGTGACTCGTAGTCTACGAAGTTATGTGGTAGTCGAATTAACGCGTGCTTTTCATCGGTCTGAGTAGTTTGTGAGAAGAAAGATCTAGTGCGGGATTTGTATATGTATCAGATTTAGCCTTACGAGGCTGCTGCTGCCAAGACATGTTGATAGACCGTAGTGACAACACTTGACGAGAAACATTCCAGCTCCGCACGGTTATTGACACTAGAAGCTTTCAGAGTCTCCAGTCGCCCTACAAAAACGCTCAAACGAGATAAATCTCCAGCTGCACATCCACCACCTCACCATCCACTCTACTTAAGCAACACCATACCAACAATATGAACATCAAGTACGCTTTCCCGAGAAACGACCGTGCCTTCGTTGACAGCTGAAACTTTGGTAGAGTCCGTACCCTGACGGGCAAAGAGATTGAGCTAGACATCGAACCAGACTACAAGGTGCGCCCTTTCTTCCGCCCTACGTTCACATGCCCGCTGTCTATTGTTCAAACGTGCATCTTGGCGCAGATCGAATCAAAGGCTGTTCGCTGATGTGGTGCACATACAGGTCTCACGCATAAAGGAGCGAGTAGAGGAGAAGGAGGGAATACCACCTGTGCAGCAGCGATTGATTTTTGGTGGGAAGCAGATGTGAGTCTTGCCAAGGAGTCTGGTGTTGTTCTAGCTAGCTTGGGAGCTCGTCCTATTTGTAGGACTGGAGGCTGATGGGATATGTCTATGACAGGGCGGACGATAAGATGGCATCAGAGTATAATCTTGAGGGTGGAGCTACATTGCATTTGGTGTTGGCGCTTCGTGGTGGATTTTAGATGGGTAGAGGGGGGGCAAGATGAGGCAGCATAGAGCTCGGCAACTCCTAGGAGCCTGGTTGATATAATATTACGAGAATTACGTATGAGATACTTCGAGGCGTGCATTAGTGTAATAAAAAAAATAGTCCATTATATATATCTGAGTTTTCTAAAGTACAATGACCATTCCTCCATGTCGTCGCTGTGTTTCCAATGCTTGATATATCTAGCGTATTCCCTCCCATACTATGCTACATCTGTGCTGTTGAAGGATGCTGAAACTGTACAAGATTTACACTTTTGTCAAATCTGGGAACAAGAAAAGGTCCTCCCATTGGTAACGCTGCACGATCATTCCGTCGTATCCACTGTGATATAAGCGCCTATAACTCCACGCTCTTCATAGACACTGACATTGCACATCATGTGTGACGGCCCTCAAGCTGCTCGCTGGTGCTTGGCAGGTCGCATGAAGATGTCCACAGGTTGTTTCCGCTTTATCTGCATCGGTGGGGGAACTGCTGATCTGCCAGGACTCGAAGTGTTTGCCCGGGGTTGGACGTAAGGTGATTCCCGACATGATACCCGGATGGCTCCCTTGGTAGGGGTAGAGGCTGTCGTTTTTTGCGTTTCTTGGCTTAGATTCGAGGCATCATGAACTGAACGTTTGAATGTAGATGATGTGGTTTCACGGGCTGCAGGCTTCGGTGCGGCCAAAGCAGCAACTATTTCAGTACTATGTAGAGGTTCATCCGCATGGGTTAGGTAGGTTGTAGTGCAAGGGCCAGGGTGGTTAGACACTAGCGTGGATCTGCTGTTGCTTGAAGGGTTTCTGCTTTCCTTCCCGATAGTAGGTCGTTCTGGTTCTATGCGTGTCCTTTTGGGGACAAAGACTGAAGCAGGTTTAATTGAGAGATCGATCGGTTGAGGGACTGCTGGTTTTCTGTGCTCCTCTATCAGGCGATGAGGAGCCTTGATTATGGTTTTGTTCGTGGGTATGATTTTATTCGTGGACATGACTTTATTCATAGACACCGGCTTCAACTTAATCTGTGGAACTTTGTTCTGATTGTGGTGTTGAAAATGGCCAACAGCCTTGACCTCTTTTCGAATCTTATCCAGCTTGCTTTTTGGGGCTGAGTTTGCCCGTTGGGCTGCATTATTGGGACGAGCTGCACGACTAGGGCGAGTCGAGTGATCTGAAGGGCCCGGTAGTGAGCGGCTAAGTTCGTCTGGATCAGAGTCCGAATCTCTGATCCGTAGCTCTGGCGGCGGTCGGTATACTTTGTCTTGGAACTGTGGCTTCCGCGTCATTACAAGAGTGGGACCTTGTCTCTTGAGGCCTTCGGGGACATTGTAGACATTCAGTTCCACTGGCTTGATGGTGTTCTTTGCCCGCTCCTGCTTTATACGGTCCATCTCTGCTTTGACTCGCGCCGCATCTTCATCTACCTCTCTCTCGGTCTCTGCGCGAAGCTTTTGATACACCTTGTACCAGCTTTTGGGGTTTTTCGGTGTGTGTGGTTTGGTGTCCCAGTTGGGAATGTCACGCTTAATTAATTCTAGCCACAATTCGCCGTCCAGGCCGCAGATTTGTGGTGATGCTTCTTCGATTTGTCTCTGTAATATATGTTAACCTCGAATATCGTATATCATAAGGGTATTCTGCTTACGAGTTGCTCTGGATTGTCCATCTTGACTAGGATTGGCCGGACGACTTCGTAGGGTACATCGCTAACATCGGTAAGGCCTAGTAGATGTTAGCACAGACTAAGTGGAAATTGTGCATTACATTGATCGACTACCTCTGATGTTCTTGATGCACGCCGTAACGGCTGCTTTGTATAGTGGGCGGGTAGGCATTTCGTCGTTGTGTTCAAACGAAAAGCGAGCAGGAAAGGGTTTGATGATGTGAAGATGGAAAAGCGAGAAGCAATAGAACTGCCTGCAGTACTTTTATATGAGTGCATGAGAGAGTTCGCGTTGGATAGCAAGTGAATGTGGGGGTGGTTTCCGCCGCCAAGGAAGGCTGCTAGCAGATTAGCTCCCGGTCGATCTTCGACAATAGTGAAACGGCAGAGCCAAGTCCTATCATTTTGTTCATTTGGTATCGTGAAGTTGAAGGACGTGAAAAAAGTTCGAATCTTCTCATACCTAAGCACTCCAAATATCGATACCACATAAGTCTCAAATTTGTCAGCCAAATGGCTTCCTACGGTTACCTTGATCAGGCCGAAGAAGGTAATCACAACTCTTATTCACGGCCCTCAATGAAGCTCACATAACCCAGACACGCTTCATAAGTCGCGTCTCCTCAATGTCGAAGAGAAGCCCTTCAAGAGGATCACTAGAAGACTTCTGACTGCCAACTCCCTCTTCTCAACAGCTCTAAACCTCCCACCAACACCAGCACCTGATGCTCTAGCAGCAGATGAAGCGGTCGCTGCCCACGAAGCCGAGAAGCAGCAACAGCTAGACGAACGTCGTCAATGGCGCGAAGATACACTCCTAGACTTTGCTGCCTTCGAAAGCAGTATTATCCGAATACAATTCCTTCTCGCCAGCAATACCAAAGAACGCGAGCGCTACGCAGCTGAAAAACTCAAGATTCAAACCACGGCCCAGGCTGTGCGGGACAATACCGCAGAGCTTAGAGTACAATTAGAGGAAACCCAGCGTACACTGGCTCTGCGGAAAGAGTATGATGACCTAGCGGAGAAAATTTTGAGCAAGCCCACGTTACGGTCACGAGAAGATCAACACGCCAACCTCGCCAAATTGAATGCCGAGATCTCGGAATTGCAAAGGGAAAGTCAGGAATACGCACAGACTTGGGCAGAAAGGCGAGAGCAATTCGGAAAGATCATCGATGAAGGTATGCATTTACGGCGGCTGATCAGAGATGAGAAAGAGGAAGTAGAGCGGAGAGAAGGCATGGAGGAGCGAGAATATGGGGATGATGAGCAAAGAGGAAGGAGTAGCGGTGGTGTCACGCCTAGACATGAGAATGGTGGGACAACGCCGATGCATCATGCTAGCCAGGATCGTGAGGTGGAGACACCAGGTGGATTGACGATTGAGAAGGAGAGGTTATTGAGGGGTAGATTACCATTGAGTTACTCGCAGAATATGAGTGAGGGTGAGGAGAAGAAGGCTGAGACGCAGGAAATGGAAGATGAGGATATGGCAGAAGATGGAGAGTTGGCTGCTGAGCCGCAAGATATGGTTGCTGATCCTGTTGAAGGGTTGGTAGCTCGTGATAGAGAGGAACAGGCGGATGATACGAAGGCTGGGGAGCAAATGGATACATCCTGAGTTGTCATACCTATCCAGCTAGCCAGTAGACAGATTTAGAAGCAACGTGATACCCTTGATTCGAAAATACAGTTCTCCAAGCAAATACCTGCTCACCTCGATTCACACAAGCCGCCCATCCAATTAACCAGCCTTCGCCCTGCCCACAGCATCTCTCGCAGCCTCAACCTCCTTGTCGTCCATAGGCGCCCCAGAATCCTACATATCAAGCTTTAGCCCACATCCAAACCCAATAGCAGACATTCCACCTGTCCTTGTCTGAAACAGTAAAAGAAAAGCAGTCTACAAGAGGAGCAAGACCCACCAACATCCCCTCCACCTTCTCCACCGCAGCCCGAATCCGGTCCCTCAGCGGACCAAAAACTGCTTTCGTCTCCCCAATAGCTTGTTTCTATCCCACCAGTAGCAGCCCAGATCAGCCAAGTGGCAGGCTATGTGAGAAAAACAATCCATCTAACAGCTAAAGGTACTCATGTTCCAGAAAGGTCATGGAGAAAGAACAAACCTCCTGCTTCAATCTGAATTCATCATTCTCTGCATCGTCATTTGCGGCGTCTCCACTGCCCGCTTGCAATTGCTCTAAATGTTTCTGCTGACCCGCGAGCTCTGTGCGGTAGCTGGATTCCTCTTTTAGGAGACGGTTTACTGAAGAGGTAGCGATGGAGAGCTGGGAGGGGGGTGCCATGTTGGGACTCTAAAATATGACTTATGTTTGAGGTTTGTGTGTTGGCAAAAGTGGGGGAAGAATGGCGTTAGTGGGATACGTTGGGTTGATTTTGATGGACTTTACGTACCTCGGTAGGAAGCTTGAGGATTTGATAGATAGTAGTTTGTGTATTGGGGACTTGATACATGTTTACGTTTTGCAGTTTATGGCGCCGTGGCGGGAAGCTCGCGTCGATTTAATTATTTCTTATCTTAGTAGTTCAATATTAACAGTGAAAGAAAATGTTTAAAGTTGATCTCTGATCTGAGGGACAAACGATGAGCCTATCGTAACCAATCTCAGCCTGTCCGGCGCTATGCATAAATTGAACGCCATCCGTGCTTTTCATTCAATGTCTCATACTTTACTCCAGCTGAAGTGCTGGGCCTCCCTTCTAATTTAACACCTATAACTCCAGAAGTTATCATTCAGACAATGCCATACACCCTCTTAGCGATGAAGAAACATGATACGCCGAAGACAAGGAGGCCAGCAGTTACTGAATAGAAAGGTTAGCGAGGATTGTATGACATTGTTAATAGCTGGATGGACCTACTGGACCAAAACCAGTAAAGATTGTCCACATCTTGTCCAGGCACAAGCACATTCATGCCCCACATGCCTGTGATGATATTCATGGGTAGAACGATGGTTCCCAGGACTGTCAATTTACCGAGGACATCGGCAGTTTGCTCCTGTCGTTCATTCATACGGATGTTGATTTGTGCTAGATAGTTGCCATGGGCTCGAGATAGAAGTCTTCAGTGTGTTAGCGCAGGAGTTCATCCAACGAGGAAGATAGCAGACTAACGTCTCATAGTGGCTGAGATTACTGGTCATGGTCAAAATGTGGTCCTGTATATCTCCCAGATACAAGCCAATCTCACTTCGTGGTGCAATCTCCCAGTGCTCATTACAGCGTTTGGCGAAGCCCTTGATCACATCGGCCTTATTGCCCAGAAGTCTGTAAAGACCCATGACTTTCTTTCGAGCTTCACCCACACGTTGCAACATGTCACCACCAGATGTAAGTGGCTCGCCTGACTCGGACTTTCCTTCGTTGTTCTTCATTGTCATTGAGTGATTCTTTTCCTTGGCTGGGTCGTCTTTGATTGCGGTGTGCATTTTGAGGATGGCTTCGTCGATCTCATCAACTTCTTCTTCAATAGTCTGGATTAGTGGAGCGAATACGTCTGTGATATCGTCAATGATTGCGTATGAGATCCAGTCGGAGCTTAGAATTAGATAGTCTTTGAGTTGTCTTATACGTCGTCGTACGTTCGCTGGATGTGGCGTCATTGAGAAGTGGAAACTTATGACGCCCTCTCGGAATACGACGACATACATGTCCACCGGGTCGAGGAAGTTGCCGTTGTTCATATCTTGCTCGAAAGTCCGGTAGTTGACAAAATAGTAATTTTTGAAGAGCTCGACTTTCTCTCGAGCTTCTTGCAACATGATATCCTCAGCAGTTAGCGGATGAATGCCGAAAGTTTTTGAGATGACTCGCATCTCTGTATCCGTGGGTGATAGAACGTCAAGCCAGAAGGTCGGTCTCTCACCGTATCGCTTGGACTTCTCTTTTTGAGCATTGCCATTCGCCTGGGCAGGAGTGACATCCCCTGACTGCTCTGGAGAATAGGTCATGTTCACTCCAATGATTGACGAGTGCCGTGTACCAGCTCTCGAATGAGTATTGGGGCTCAGCTGCTCGCGGCCGCTGACATTGCCCTGATGGCTAGCCGTGTCTTCTTCGTCTGACGAGTCATCACTTAGCTCTGGAGGGTTAGGGATAAAGAGCTCCCTGAAGCCTTGACCAGGTTGGAGGAGCTCGGATATTGTCTGGCTGTGAATCGTGCTCGGGAACTCTTCGTTGAAATAAGTGAAGCGATAAGGTGCATCTTCTTCTGTTCGATGCCAACCATACTTCTGAGGACGGAGCCTGCCACCAACAAGCACTGGTTCACTAATTTTCTTCGCCCGAATGCCTTCACTCCTCTCCTCCTTCTCTTCTCGGCTCCATTCCTCGAGTACCGAGAGATCCGGCCATTGTTTAAATCGTCTCCTCCGTTCTCCAGGCTGATAATTTTGGCCTTGATCATGTGGCATATAATCCTCTTCACCAATAGTTGACATGCCCTCGATTGGGAAACAAACATCCTCCTCGGCTGGAACAGCAACAGTG
This sequence comes from Cetradonia linearis, assembly GCA_003521265.1. Lineage (NCBI taxonomy): Eukaryota > Fungi > Ascomycota > Lecanoromycetes > Lecanorales > Cladoniaceae > Cetradonia > Cetradonia linearis. The sequence continues at coordinate 10,539 of QKZZ01000585.1, forward strand.
TGACGGCGCTGGTCCTGGAGCTCATTTCTGGGCGTTGGCGAGGAGGATTTGCCATACGCATTCTCACCCACATCATCTTCAATGTTGATGAGTTGGTCATTTGGTATAGTACCTCGCCTCTCTTCTGGCGATCTTGGAGCAAACGAGCTTGTAACCATATGATCATCATAGCGCGTATCAGCACCAAGTTTTGGGCTATTTGGAACCGAAGGAGGATTATTGACATCGCGAGATGGCTGGGGATTGGGAGCCCCGACCAGTCGTCTGCTCGATGTGGACGTAGCTGTGGAAGCACGTCTCTGTTGAGCGGAGTCTCGGCGGCCGCCCTGACTCTGACTTGAGAACAGCCCATAGCCTGGTCTATGTGACGGCGAACGGCCATCGTTGTGAGACGCCGCCAACAAAGGTGTACGATCCGATGTCCGTACATCGTCTGCTTCGCTTTCGCCTCCTGATGAGTCATGAGCGCGGGCATGCCGCGGTCTATGATGTTGACCTTCGTGTGAAGCGCTACGGCTTGTATGTGGTCGATATCCGGAGGTCAAGTCGTGGTTCGATTGACGTCCAAAAGCTGGAAGAAGTCGACTATCCCGGCGTTGGCGTATGGGTGGGTGATCCCTGCAGCGAAGAATGGATTAGATCTAGTCATAGAAAATATGTAGGCATGACAATGTTACCTATGGTCTAAGAGCGCGTTGCTGTCGAGGCTGGTCTCACTAAGGTTTCCCCCACCAGATTGTCCAAGCCTGTAAAATGGTGGTCTCGCGGCGGAAGACGTAGAAGGCTCATTCGGATCATGGCTCGATCTTGCTGGGTCCATGCTGCCTTCCTGAGTCCCTGGCAAGAATGACTGTCTGCGGTTCTTCTTCTTCCTCCCACCCCGATGATTCCGCCTTTTCTTGCCCGCGGCATTAGGGTCTCCTCCTGCAAGCACGTCCGTGGTAGACTGGGTGTTCAGTAGTATTTCCGTCGGCCGATGAGGAGCTAATGGGTTGGTCCTCGCGGGGCCATGGTTGCCCGTTGGTCCTGAATCACCCCGAGCTGGCGCTGCCATGACTGGCCCGTAATGTCTCCGAAGAGACAGGATACGAAATATATCCTTAGTGAAGCATCAAGGAGCAATGACCGGATGCTATTTAGTATTAAATGGAAGTACAGTATGCCTGCATTTGTGGGAACGGCATGTGGAATAGAGTTGGGTTCTAGCGCATAGAAACGATTTGGTAGGCGAAGGTTTTCGTCATATGCAAAGCCAGGTTCCTGGCGCCAAGCTTCTATTTATCTAAGGGTTGGAGATTCTCTCGACCCTAAACGACCATATACCATATGCTCGCCATGAATTATCAACGTACAACACATGGGGGGCGAACGTCACAAGAAACTCCCTCAAATGTTCAAGGGATCGTTTGTACTCAAGTCACACATCGAATTCTGCGGATTACCATGATCGCGTGATCGGTTACCTAATAGAGACTAGCTTGCTCTAGAGAAGAGTTGCCCGCATTGCTTACTCATGCCGGCTAATCGTGGGCCTCAATTTTGACTGATTGAGAATCATACTTGCTCCAAAAGTATTGTGTATTGGTCCTAGTCTTACCCATGAAACCGAACTGATCCTAGAGTCTGCCTGCTGTAATTTTATTCTACAGTGATTCGAACATATTCTTTAGTACAAGCAGAGCATGGGATTGACTTGTGCACCGACCTGCAACTGGGAGAGTAATGTTTCATTGTATGGCGTGTAGTACAATTGGCACCGCATCCACATAAACTACTATGTATCAAAATTGTACTGTTTAGGAGAAGTTACGAACCAGGACATGGATACTCTGCTGCAAAATGTTCGTGATAAACATGAGAAATCGTTACAGATGCATAGAGGGAAGAAAGGCAAGTCCTTGGAAGCTAACGTAACGGACCTCCCCACCTTGGACCAAAGTGCGACCCCTAAGGGTAATATTGAAATCGAACGAGACCAAAGGGCGATCTTTGTTTGCATGCCGTACTTCTGTCTGGCGGCATATTCGGCTGTCTTGCGTTCGCATGTACCTACTTTCCATCCCATCAGGACACTCTTACAGTACTCATACAGCTTTACGCCGAAGTCAAGAAATCTCCAACAGACCACCTGCAACCTCCGAAATACACGAAAGGGGTTCTGTTTTCACGTCTCTCAAATCTGGTGTCTGCTTCTCGGCAAACGTAGGTTATACTAACGATGATAACTGAACAAAGAAGAATCATGAGCTAAAATCGCTAGATATTCTAACTACCTACATAAAGACGCCCTCTGCTGGGGTCAAAAGAGACTTGAGCGGAATCAATACAATTCCAAAGCCTATGGGCGGAGATGAAGCTCAGCTAAGGGTGTGAGATGGTGGTGTTAGACCTTGGCTATCGCCTGTCCGACGAATTAGTACACGGCTTATATGTCATTCGATCAACAGTGTGGCAGAGTGAACCCAGACTAAGCGCTCTTGTATAGGAATCCATCGCAAACTTTCGAGAGCTGACTTCTGATTTCGAAGCCCAGTACGAGATGCTTCTCAACGGTACTGTTAAAGGTGCGAATAGCTGGAAATCAGATATTGGACGGGCAAAAGGAAAGACTGTGGATTTGACACTTCGATCTCGTATGTAAAAATCCTTACAAGCTGACTGGCCAATAATTAGTCTAAGAGCTTCAAGCGTGAACCATGAGAATACCACCGCTTCCTAGAGCTCAACGTCTAGCGATGAGTCGAGTGCTAGGCCGGGGTCATCCGAAGATGAATTAGAGGAAAAGACCTCTGCGAGAAGTCCAAGAGCGAGGACCATCGGCAGCAGGAGTCGGGATAGAAGCCAGAATAGTATCAAGATTGAAAATTTGAAGCCGCCCGACTCGACGCGAACGGGGAAGCAAGCCTGGAATGGCGTCACTTTTGAATCTGCCAGATTTTATCAAGCATCTCTTCATGAGCCTCATGTATTCATGTGGTTTGCCGCTATTCCAGACCAACCAGAACTATCCACGGAGACTTCTCGCGAGACCCCTGCCCAACGACAGGTTCCAGAGCACAAGAGAATTTCGATATAGACTCGACGATTCTCGATCGCAAACTCATAGAAATGCACAAAAATCTATCTTCAGAGAGGTTCGAAAAGCATCGCGAAAACAGCGCATGCCCCTCAGGTTACTGTGCAAAAGCTTGAGCACAATTTGGTACTGACCTCAAAGAGGCTTGAGGCCGAGGGTCGTAAAAACGGGAAATCGGCCTCAAAGCTGGTCAAAGCAGCGAAGACGCTTTTCCAATTCTCTGCGGCAAGGGCGGAAAAATACTGGGGCGCTGTCAGTCGTGTGATCGAAGTAAAGAATCTGTGCTGCTTGGCGAACAGGAAAGTCTATTCATTGATTGCATCACAGACCAGGATATACTCGAACAGGCATCGCGTTCCCTGGTCCGAGGTATAGAGCTATGAAGCTGTCGCGAACTATCACTCGACATCTGTCTCAGGGCCGGGCACCCTTGCCATGGAGACATACGCTTCTAAGTTATTTTATGAAGGCCTGGCCGCATCTGGTCAAATTTCTCGTTTCAAGTGTAGCGAAGCAACACCGGAAAGCCCATAATGAGCTTGGCAAATTTCAGGATCTTCTACATGATGGCCTAGGGAAACTGTTGAAAAGCTTAGCCGAAGTATCGTTGAATCAGCGCGAAGCTGTTCTCTCACTCGGTCTAACATCGCTTGTGATCAAGCATTTTTTGGAAGACTTGACCCTTGACCAACGGGATGTTGCCTCTACGTATTTCGAATGCCTGGAGAAAGTGGTATGTACCCAGATCGACAATTCTAGTGCTGTATTAACCGGCCAAACTGTCTAGATTAGAAGCAGGAGCTGGTATCAAAACCATATAGCCGCATGCATCAGGAGAGCCTACTGCGATTCCGGCAAGAGGTTGTTAGCGTCTTGAAGGTGCTCAACGATTAACTTTGCTGCGTAGAGGGTTTGGCATCCCATATCGGGGAACGAATCCTCAATTACCGCGCTAGCACCGCTATTTTTCCAGGACCACGTGAGCATTATCTTCTACGAGGTTGCTCGCTCTCGTTAGACGACAGGGTACGGAATTTTGAATTGAACACTCAGCTGAACTAATCTCTTCGTCAAAATTTCTTCGCCAGATTCTATTTAGATATCACTAATGAGAAATCAATACTTTCAGAATATGGTACGAGTCGAATCTAACAAAGATCGCCAAGAGACCGTAATCCTCATATTCAGAGGTGTCACCATCATATTCCTCCTATTGTCATTTGTCGCTTCGTTCTTTGGCATGAATACCGCCGATATCCGAAACATGAATACGCGGCAATGGATTTTCTGGGCTAGCACTTTACCGCTTACTATCGTCGTCGTACGGCTTGCGATGTTCGCTATCCGCCACGTTGATCCCGTCCGTCAAGCCTGGAGTGAATTTATAAATCCTAGGGGAGCTATAACCATAGATCTAGCTGAGCCTGATTCATAAGTAACAGTGATAGTTAGGTCACAAGCGAGACACAAGCACCATTTCCCGCCATCAGCGCTGCCATCAGAGTATGGAGAATATTATCAAGGTGGGCATACCACGCACTACCGACGAGGAACACCGTCTGGAATCGAAAGACCACCCTCTTTTGAAAGGGTACGACCAAGGCCAAGAGCACCCTCCTCCGAAAGAGTACGGCCAGAGCGGCGAAGGATGGCCCTCAGGCTGGACTCCAATGAATTCCCCCATGGAACTTCTCATTTGCATAATCGTCCGTACTACATGTGAATGGTATTCGAGAGTCAAATAAAGCCATAATTACACCCAAGAGAGTGACGTTCTTTTTATGTCGTGTCAAACTCGTCAAATAATTTGGTCTAGTTTCTCTGGACATCGGAATACGGCATTCCGTATCCACAGCACAAAAGCACACATCACCCTGACTTCAACCATCACTACCAAATTTTCAGAACAATTTGCCATTGGGTCGATGATGGAGGATGGGTTGTGTTCAAAGTAAAAGCGATCATGTAGGAATAATGCTAAACCTTCAGCTATCAGAGATAAAGCTTAGACTAAAATTAATGCATTAAAACAGGGAACACATCATTCTTATGTTCTTTTGCGTAAAGATCCTGAACATTCTTCCAGAAAAAGTGAGAAATCGATGAACGAGGAAATTATCGGGAAGTTAGTCATGATTAAGAAGCCATCACTTTCGAAAGGCAGACAGATCGTACAGGACTTGGGAACATTTTACTGTTGGATGTTTTCCGTCCAACCATAATTATCTATTGTGTTTGAGGCTAAGGCAGATGCCTTACTTGGTCAGCACAGCCCCCTTAAAAGACATCAACTTGAAAGCTGTTCTAGCAAGAACGTAGCGACTTTGGTTTGCTCGCTTGCATTACCTAGCAGCAAGTACATACTATATAACTCCTGTAGGGAATCGTCCATCGGACTCCGAAAAGCATAGCCCCTTGAAAGATATCAACTTGAGAGCTGTTCTAGGCAAGGATGTAGCAATCTTGATCTTCTCGCTTAGATTGTAAGCAGCATGGTATCATCTCCCCTTACTGTTCTTGAATCGATGGGCGTAACCTATCCAAGGATGCGCTTGTCAGTGGATGTGCGGAGCGAGGTATTTTCGAATTTACATAGATCGATGCGGTGATGCCATGCATAGCATTATGAACAAGAACGACGTGAAATACCAACAATTTATGGTCTCCTCGTGCTTCATCGGTTCCCTACCCATTTCTGGAGTCGCAAGCGAGTCTCAAAGCACATTCCGTGAGCAGCATTCTTACTCTCACAAGCCAAAAATTTGGCACCCATGAGGCTCCAAATACCGTCAATATTCTTTAAACACGACGGTGCTGATTGGAGAATGATTAACAGTTGACGATCTAAAGAAGGCATTAGATACGCTTGGTATAACTGCATTTCTCTTTTAGTATATGAGTGGCAAAAGAGTGCACAACTGTCCGTTCGACATGAACCGAATGATATAAACTATCGGTGATAGTGGTCCTTATCTTCAATTCAGGCACGCGCCTCTGAGTTCTATCATGAGGAAGTCGGGGTTTACCATCAAGGAATTAGTTGAGGCGGACATATCTTTGCTGAAGAAACCCCATATCATTGACACGTTGAGATTGATGGGTCAGTATCCCGATGTGATACACAAGGCACTAAAGACTACAGTGCCCACCACGATTCTCACTTACCTTTTCAGACTTACCCATCGAATTTCTGTAGGCTATGAGGTCATCAAGGTGATTGATATTCTTGAAGTCCCCGAAGTAAGCCGAGCTGGAGCTGCTTACTTCAAATGCGCTCGTCAAGTTTTGAATAACGCTTTGCGGCTACTGGGTATTACACCTTTAGAAAGGTACGTGAAGCCAACTTCTGCTTCTGAATGAAGCTGACAAAGGGGACTCAGGATGTAAACCCGATGCCGTAACTCAAGCGCTCGAGACAGAACACCGATCTCATCGACAGGACTTAGGCCGTCTCACTGAGTCTCTATTAAGAAAAACGAGTTCGTATACGGTGAGGTGATAGCGTCAGATGCCTATGTTGCAGGATTTGATAAGATCATCCATCCACGTGACCTACTCTGAACAGGTATCCCGACTTAGGGGCCTACAGGCCTCCGAGGTTGCGATTTGAACGATTTCCGAGACCTTTAATAGAATCTTAGCAGCCTGAGAGGAAGCTTCAAGACGTCTTTGAATATATATCAAAATAAAAAAGCATCAGAAAGACGAATTGCTATGATTCAATATATCGGAGGCTAGACATGATTAGGACGGGATTTTGAGTCTTTTAAAGGGTTTCTTGGAGTGGAAATTGGGATTCGAGGTTGATTGGGGGGTTCTTGTGTTGACTATGCTTTGTATCTTGAGGTTACTCTACAGAAAGAGGCTTCTTCCATCGGGGCATACTACCCTAATTGAAACTCCTAATTCGACGTTAGGCCGATTTAGATTTTAACCCAACCTCACAGGAGGTGGCGGGAACAGTAATGTAAGATTGTGTGATTTTGCAATCCACCCAAGGATCCTGCCATTCATGGTGTGCGACCTTCTATGCGTTGTGGTGAAAAAACATTTGAACGGGTGCAGAGCTTCGTTGATCATTCCACAATTAGCTTTGAAACATCTGGCTGAGGGTTTAGTAGCGCTGCGGTATGTCGTGGCTCGCCGCTAATGACCTAGTATTATGGAAGCGTTATTGTAAGCTTGTACTCTCATTCTGGGTGGACGAGCGCCACCGTTGGACTTCAGGCGTAGTTTTCTTGGCCATTGATGAATGCCCAACTGACCTTTGGACAGGTCGAACCTGTTCGACTCGATGAATTGGAGTATTTGCAAGATGCACAGTCCTTGGACGCTGGGAGGGGTTGTTCTTCAGTATCTTAGCCATGATCTTATCAAATCTAACACTGCCACTAGATGGATAAAATAGTAGTCATTTTGAGGCAGACCGGGTCATAGATGCTTTTTCTAACGTACCATCACTATGAAAGACTATACGAAGCCATCGCTAAGTCCCTACAGGGTATTTCTTAGCGTTCAGGTCGTCCTACTCAACCCTTAAGCGGATCGCTACTAGTAGGCTCCCGGCAAGTTTCAATTTCCCAGTCAGTACTTAGCGTTCAGGCGTCCAGTCGTGGGAATCCTACGGCTACTCCAGTTGTATAGCTGATAGATTGTTACACACTAGCTCAGCTTTCTAGCCCCAAGACGACACCAGCCCGCCAATTGCATCAGTGACACTTTTTTAGTAAAAACCCTGCCGCGCTTCGCAGGCGGCGAGGGAACTCAAGCCTCTCTATAGATCAAATTATGGTGGATCATTTCCTCACTGCACTCTATCGAGGCGCAATGTCAACAAGGGGCTATGACATGCTTTAGTCGAAATATGAGCATGTGAAACATGGCCACTGACAATGTGTTGCAACATCAGGATTCCATATGTAGTCGC